>JAOVVO010000612.1:0-48892 GCA_028564675.1 Onchocerca lupi | reverse complement strand
CTTAAATAGACTTTTTTTTCTTCCATTTTTTTTTCTTTTTTTTTTTTTTTGGTGAAAAATTGATTGCGAAAGGAACTGGTTCGATAAGGACTGTTAAAATAAAATGAATTTAATCTTCAGAAATTGCAATGAGGAAGAAATCTTTTATTTGTGGGGGGGTTTCATAACACACGAGATCTATAACAAAATTGTAAACTTTTTAATACTTTCTTCTTTTACTATTATATAATTAATTACTGCCACATTTTCGTTTGTTTTTTTTTTTTTTTGATTAATATTTTATTTGTGAGTGTCATGCTTATTTGTTTACTTATTTCCCATAAAACATAGATGAACTAAAGTTCGGGATGAACTAAAGTTCATTCATGTTATCCTATTAACTGGAAATTTTTTATATTTCTAAAAAATCCTCTCAGTGTAAAAATTCTTTTTTAAAAATTCTATCATTCATTTTCGCCCGCTTCTATCTTTCTTCTTTTGTCTACAAATCTCATTCTCTCTTTTCTTTTTGTCAAACTTTCTTTTTCTATTATAGTTGTTTGAAAAAATATCTGATTGGTTTCTGATGTTTTGAATTAGAATCAAACAAGTGTTCTCGTAATTTCAGCTCGGAATTTCTGGACAGGTACGATCAATCTTATCACAATCATGAAAAGCAGTAACAAATTAGAAAAATTTTTGGAATAGGAAAAATGAAACAAAAAAATAAACTCAACTGAAGTTTATTTTTTACAAATTTAACAAAGGCGTGTTATAACTTTGACAGGATAACACAGACTGGAGAAAAGTTTATTTTTTTTTTCTTTTTTTTACGAATTTTAATGGACAATTCATGATATTGTCGAAAGTAGGAAAAGATAGTTGTAGTTAATTTTACTGAAAAAAAAAAAAAAAAAAAGCGATTTCTTCTCTTCATTCATCACTATGTAATAAAATGCATATTATAGATCGTAATTTTCGTCATTTTTTTTTTGCCTTCATGGAAATAGCCAATAACAATTTGATTCTCACATCTGTTTTCAAATCATTTTGAAAAGTTGTCAATCTTAAGTAAGTTGACAACTAATTTCTTCCCCATCTTTTCATACTTCTTTTGCTTTCTTTGTTAACAAAGCATTGTTTTCAACAATTTTTTTAATATTTAAATCTAAAAATTCAAGTATCAAATTGGCTTTTTATCAATCTTTTTCTCGGAAATACTCCTATAGTTATTATTAACCTGAATTTGAATAAAAAAAAAAAAAAAAAAAAAAGAAATATTATCTAATGCAATTTTAAATTATTCATCTTGAAATATTATAATTTAAAATTTTAAACAGCTCATTAATAGATTCAGTAGTAGTTAAGAATGCAACAATTCTGTTTTCGAATGACATTCAAACTAGACGGATTGATGTCATCTGAATCCTTAGGGAACTTCAATCTATCCGTCTATTCGTTGGTCCATCTGTGTCCGTCCGTCCGTCCGTCCGTCCGTTCGTCCATCATCCATTCATCCATCAATGCACGAGTCGTGCAAAAGGTCCATAGCAAAGTGCAGGCAGAAAATTGCTAAAACTACGAGATACATTTATTTATAAGCAATCAATACACACACACACACACACACACATACACACCACACATGTACTTCTGCATGCATGCACGTCTGCATGTATTTTAACAGACATTGCAAAGCATCTGTCTGTTTGTCTAAAAGTATTGCTTGCATATAAAAAATATTGTAGGATGGTGTGCAGTTAGTGCAAAAATGCGTGAAATGCAAAAAAAAAAAAAAAAAAAAAAGAAACTTCATGAATTTCATTTATTTTGCATATGAAATTATTATAATTTAGATGTAAGAATTTCAACATAATTATTGTCATCAAAAATTATTGTTCATTTTAATAAATAATTAATTTGAAAGAAAAAAGAGAAGAAAAAAAAACAGCTTTTACTATAAGAATTAAAAAGCGAATGAATGAATGCTACGATATGATATTGCTACAGATATGATAATAAGTGGATGATGAAAAAGAAATGATCAAATAATGATGATAAGAATAGAAATGAATGATAGGATGGATGATGTAGAGAATTAATGAAAGATAGTTGAGGAAAAGCAACCGGTAGCAGTCTGGTTGAATCAAAACTTAGAAAGCTACAACAGAATCTTCTTCTCTTCTTCACTCCTTGTTGATTCCTAATGAATGATGATGATGATGATGCTTGGAACCAGTTTTCACATAGCCAATTTTATTCCATATTACTTGTCTTCAGCAACTTTTCAAATGTTGCTAGTTGCTATGAAATAGGAATGAATGAATGAATGAATGAATCTTTTCACTATCGGAAACAATTTCTGACGAACAATGAAAGTTTTAAAAGGAAGAAGAAGAAGAAGAGCAAGGAAGAAGATATCGGGGATGACAAAAAGGATGGATTTAAACGGGGAGAGAGGAAAGATTGAAGAAGAAATGATTGAATCTATAATAAAGTATAGAAATAATAGGTAAACTATAAAATTTTCATAGAATGAATGAATAAATGATGTAAATGATTAATGTTTATAAATATAAATGTATTGACATAAAAGTTATTTCAAAATTTTTTAATTAATCTTTTAAATTATTCAAATTTTAGCAAGGAAAAAAAGTTAAAATATTTATGAATTATGTTAATTTAAGTAATTCAAATATTATTCCTATTTTATTAATGGCATAATTTGCTTAATCGAGTATACGGCATCAATTTTTTCTGCTAATAAATCAACAAATTCAAATTCAACAAAATCATAAAATTTGAGTCAAATTCTAGAAATTTGATTCAAATTTTAAAAATTCTACCAAATAGAATAATAAATAATAAAAGGAAAAGAAAAGTTAAAGATATTAAATAAGATTGTACAAAAATTAAGCAATGAATTTTCGGATCTTAAGGTAATTATAAATGATAGTAATTTTTTTACTAATTTCCTAATTTTTTTAAATTACAATTTTAACATTAAATATTAAGCTCTTGTAATTTTTAAAATTATCAATAAAAGTAACAAATTTAAGCTTTCATTATTCAAATCTTCGGAGAAATTGCAAAAAATTTCGAAATATTTTGAATAATTCAAATATATATTACAGTTTAGGCGAAAAAATTTCTAATCTGATAAATGAAGCAACATCTCTTATAAAATGGGAATGAGATTTCATTTAAATAGTAATAATACTGGAAAATTTCGTAAATTTTATGAGAAAAATGCAATTTGTGAAGTATCAATATGCCAAAAAAGATTAAACGATAATGCTAACCCATTTATCATTTATTTTAATTCATTTATACCGGAACGATAAATTTTATGAATGAGCTGGAATTAAAGAGAAATAGAATTTCAACAACTATAAAATGTTCATAAATTGTGCATGCTGTGAACGAGTTTCCTCTAAATTTTTGTCAAATTATGGCACGACATATGTGACCTTTAACGATGAATACTTTTATTTTTTTTTTCTTCTTCTTATATTTGCATATTTTCTATCTAAAGACAATTTTTAGATCAAATTTAAAACGTTGAAATCTATTACGATCTAATAGCTTCTTATTTCGCGCATGATTTAATTCAAATTAATTCAATTATTAACTTAATACAAGACTATCTATTTTTGCTTATATTTTTAATTTTATAATTTTAAATACAAATTTCAGGTTAAATTCAAAGTGCTACAAACATATTACTGATATGATTCAAAATTTGATGATCTAATATAAATTGACCAGTAATGATTTTTGCGAGCTAAATTTACTAGTTAGCATAGCTAATTGTTAAATGATTAATGAAGGGAGAGAAAGATTTGATGAAAATTGTAATTTAAATTAAAATTAGAAACAAATTAACCTTATCATAAGTGCACACAGCTTTTCTTTTTTCCTTTTTTAAACTAATCAAAATATGAGAGAGAGAGAGAGAGAGAGAGAGAGAGAGAAAGAGTAGAAGATGGATTAAAGTAATTAAATCTTTGTTAGAGAAATTTAATCCATGTTAAAAGGTCATAATATCCAACGGTATGAATTATTTTCCACTTATTTTTAAGAAATTAATGTGTAAAAATTAAATGATAGTAAACATATATAAAAAACTATGATCAAAACCCAAAAATGTCTTGTATTAATAACGAAAAAAAAAAACAAATGGAAAATTAAAAATGAAAATTTCAAATTGAAAAATATCAATTTAAGAAATAAATTTTTGAATTCAATCAAAAAATTAAAATTTTGAATTTACACTGTGACAATTTTGATGATATGATAGAATTAAAATAAAATATAAACAAGATAAACTAAATAAATTTTCCAAGAAAAAAAAAAAAAAAAAACACAAAGCAATGTGATGCCGAACAGAAAAAAAGGATGAAATGAGTTTTTTTTTGTTGAAGTAAGTTTGGATATCTAAATAGGATGGTATGAATGTGAAGGAAAAATGCTAAGAATAATGGTTCAATGGTCATTACTTGACCGCATGACTCTATTAGAATGCAAATTTCGTTAATAAAAGCATGTCATATAAGTGGACAGTGGACGGCAATGATAGGACGATAGGATTGAGAAGGATATGTGACATATAAGCAAGCAACAGAGGTCATCGTAAAAATACACGAATAATAGATGATAGGTAATAGAAGTAGAAATTAGTAAAGTAGTAGTAGTTGTTCATATTTATCCTTGTTATTGTTATTAGTATTGTTATCGTTGTTGTTGTTGTTGTTGTTGTTGTTGTTGTTGTTGTTGTTATTGTTGTTGTTATTGTTATCGTTGTTAACTTTGGAAAACAGCAAGAAATGCTGGATATTTTGAAGAAATTGTCACACAAAATGAATGAAAATTAGGTCTTCGACAGCTCGTTTGTACAGGTCAATCATCTTTTGCTTCCATATATCCGTAACGAATGAAAAATGTGAAATTTGCGAAAAATAAATCCACAAGAAAATATATTGAAACATAAATACAATGTATGATCATAAGATAATAACAAAAATAAAAAAAAAGAAAAAAAGAAGAAATAAAAATAAAATAAATGACAATGAAGTTATAAGAATTTGATTCTAATCTTTTAAAAAAAAGTTTCGTTTTTTTTTTCCCCTCCTCTATTCCAATCTTTTTTGCTATTTTTTCTTCTCACTAAGCTATATTCTTTTTTTTTTTTTGTGATTCTCTTTGTAAAAGTGAAAAAAAAAAAAACTATGAAATGATTATATGATTTTAACGGAATGGAATTAGATCAAAATATAGGCCAAACGATAATTTAAACTAAAAGATAGTTGAAAAAGAGGTTACAGAAGTTTGTTTTAAAAATTATTTTACTAAGAAAAGAAAAAAAAAAAAACCACAAACATTAGTAGTCATTTCGGTTTTAAATTATGCCTTAATAATAGTTCAATTATTGATTATAACGCAATAAATCTAAAATAATAATAAATAATATGAAATAAAATGAATAATTAGTATTGCAAAATAGTTGTTAAGCTTAATTAAATTAGGAATATTTTGGAATTAAAATTTTTCATTAATTTCTACGAATTCTTATTTATTCGTTTAGTTAACAAAATAATTCACTAATAGGTAATAAGAATTAAAAAAAGTTCTTAACAAAATTTGCAATGATAATGATTGACGATGATCAAATAATCATTTGATATCATACATTGAAGATGAAATATTGTAAATTTCATCCAAATGATAGCAATCATAAAATTTTTGGAAACAATTTTAGGAAATGAGGAAAAAAGAGCAGGATGCGGTAAATTGTCATCTTTAATTCAGTTTTGATACATGAAATAATAGTTTTCCACTTGTCCCCTTCTGTTCTATTTCTTCCAGTACTTAAAAAGGACTTTACCCAATTTATTCTTTCATATTTCCCTCTCTTCTCTTTTTCCATCCAACCAACCTTTCCACTGAAAACAAGAATTTTCAAACTATTTTATTCGTCATTCACTCAAACGATTTTCATCTTATTATTATAGCTATAATAACTATTTTCATTCAATTCATAACATATGTAAACATTCATAATTTCTATTTATTCTTCTCTTCTCATTCTCAAATCTTTTTGTCCAGAAAAAAAAAAAAAAAAAAAAAAAGAGAGCATATAGGAAATAATATATCTCTAATAAATATTTCTTATCATTATCATTCATACATTCTAATTTTCTCAGGCAAATTTTATAGATATATATATAAATTTAGTAATAAGTTTATTTTTGTTTATAATTGCAAAATGTTTGGCATTATTATTTTTTTTCATGTTTATATGATTATGCTTTAAATAAATAAACTTGTTGCTTTTTAAAATTTTTAAAAGAATTAATGAATTTCGATAATAAATTCAGAAAAGAATAAATAAATAATAAATTCAAGAAAGGAAGTATTTGTATAAGTGAAGAGAAAAAAAAAAAAGAAAAGAAGGGATCGATTTGAAATTGAGTCAATTATTGAACTTTTCAAATTTATATCAAAAATTAATCAGTAAAAAAAAAGAAAAAAACGTTATAAGTTATTAAATTCCATTTTTAAAAATGTCGCATACATATCAATGGAAAAAAGAGAGAGAAATTGAAAAAGAATAAAAAAAATATGATGAATGAAAAAGAAGAGAAGAAATTATCCTGGAAAAATGTTTTATTCAAGAATCGGAAATTGGAAATTTTTCTCAGGGTTAATTTTTTTTTTTTAAGGAACAAAAAATCATGAAAAAAACGAATCGACAATTTACACACAATTCTATTTCTACAAACAAAAGATTCTCTGATATCATATCAAAGTTTTAAAATCCATGGAAATTGCCCGGAGGGAATGGAACGAAGGATATTTTCCGGTTGTGCCATGCTGAGAAAGCATTTTTCTTTAAATTTTCGGCTTACATGCTTGTCGGATTGCGAAAACTATAGTGGAATATAATTCTGGTTTTTCTAAGCAAATAATTTTAAAATGAAAAAATATCTAAAAATGAAACAAAAAATGAAATGAAATAAATTTTGAATTTTGTAATATTTTACATGAATTTCATCATAATTTACTGTGAAAAAATTGATTTTATAAAAGAAATTTCTTCTTGTGATTTTCTTTTTTTCTTTTTTTTTTTTTTTAACTTTAAGATTGCATCTGTACGGAATTCCATGCTCGAAAAATGTACCGAAATTTGTTGCAATCTAATTTTAAAATGATGAGAATTTAAATCATAGCATCAAAATTTTTATTTAGGAGAAAGTATGGGATTAAGATGAAAAAGGATTTGAAGTAAGAAAAAAAAGGGGGGAATTTTCGAAAGAAGTTTCAAGATCATCGAAAGATTTTGGAACAGTTTTAATTAGACGTTGAAGGGACGATGAAATATTGCAGCTAAATGAGTAAGAAAAAGAAGAAAGAAAAAAAATGAAATGACAAAAAAAAGAAAATTACCTCTTAAAGATAAGATAAACAAGAATGATCAATGAATTGAGAATTGTGAAAAATATCAAAGATAAATAAGAGTACAATATTGAAATGATCTCGGATAACTAATCGAAAAATTTGAATTAAAATTTGGAATAAAACATAGATGATTATTATTATTTTTCGTATGATAGCAATAAAGTCTTACTGCTGCAGGCTATTCTAAAGTTTTTGAGAAAAATAAAAGCCAAAAGAATAACTTTGAATATTTTTGTTTGTGTAAACAATATTTAAAATAAAAAAAAGGAAAAAAGATGAAATAATAGAAAATTTGGAATTTTTTCGTTGCACATTTTGCTTCATTCTTTTTGAAAAATTTCCGCAAATTAATGAAACTTAAATAAACTGTGTGAAATTACAATCATTTTATATTACCGCACTTTTAGCAAATGCTATTTTCAAGATATATCAATTAATTAAAAAGAAAAAGAAAAGTAACAAGAAACCATATCGGTAATAATTTTTAAATCTTTATTTTTGCATCGAAACCATTCCGAACAAAATAACTAATAAACATGCCATTCGCAATTAATTAATTAATTAGTTTGTTAATTAATTCATTTTTTTCTCTTGAAAAAATTTTTTTTTCAATATTAAAATTTTTTAAATGTATTTACAAATTATCCATTAATTAAAAGAAAAAATTATTGTCAACTTTTTTTATTTAATGAGTGGTCGAAACAAAGGAGGAGTCATTTTAAGTAAAGGGAACTTTGGTTTGTATTTCACTAAACCCTCCTGAAAAGAACGTCTTTTGATTTAAAATTTGTAAGTGCGTTTTTTATTAGATATAAACAATTATGCAATAGTAAAATAAAGTAAAAAAAGTTAATTAATCAATTAAAAGTACAATAAAAGTGCATTTGTCAATTTTTTGCTTAATTAAAAAGTTTATATTTTACTGAATTTTGTTTTTGGAATTTTTTTTTTTAAATTTCATTCCAATCAATTTGTGAATTATCAACAAACTACAGAATAAGCAAAAAAAGAAAAAAAGGAAAAAAAATGTCGGAAAGCGAATCAATGAACCATAAAATTGAGCAAAATGAATGGCAAGAATTACGCCGAACAATGGAATGCATATCAGATAAACCATTTCAAATCATATTTATCAGTAATCTTATTTATCAGTGGTTCATTAATCAGTCAAATTAGGCCAATATTTTCACTATATTGCCATTAAAAGAAATTAAAAGTTGATTTTTTATTCAAAATTTTAATTTTAATTCTTACAAAATTTGATTAGCTTTATAAAGAGTTTCAGAAGGAAATGAAAATAATGATTATTTTTATCCACGAAGTGAAACTACGCAATCTGAAAATACTAGTGAATCTAATTTGGTACTTTATGATTCATTCCTTCTTATTTCTATTTCTAAATTTTAAGCTAAAATTTTAAATCATTCAAGAATGGAGTGATTTATTTTTATTTTTATTTTTTTTTTTAATATGAGAATATATTGATTGTAATGAAAAATTTTATTTATTTCAATTGAACAGACAACTTCGTCTTTGAAAACAGCCAGCGATGGATGCGATGAACACAGTCGAAAAATGAATGAAACGAAAAAAATAGAAAAAATTCCACTACGTAATCGAGCAAGACATCTTCAGAGTAATAATATCGCACAACTTAATAGTGTTTTCAATACCGATACAAAAAAGGTTTGACCTTTATTTGTGCTCACATTTAACCTTTTCCATTGTTTACTTGCTTTTATTGTTTTTCAAATAGCAAGCGATATTAATTAGTTTAAATTGATTTTTATTAAACTAATAAATTGATTGTTCGTTTTTTTTTTTTTTTTTTTTAATGAATAAATAGAAATATATTAAATCAAAAAAAGAACTTAAAATTACAATTAAGTGATTGGTATCAAAATTTGAAAAGCTTTAATGCAATTTTTCTTTTCTTTCAAAAGATATCTTTAAAAATTTAGGTAAATAAAAAAATATTATGAAATTTTAATACTTATATTATAATTATTAATTAATACGGAAATTTTTAGACAAAAGAATTGTCATCACGTTGTAAGAAAGTAATCAATCAAGAACTAATGTTTTGGCATGATCGTATACAATTCGAAATGAAACAGGTTTATAATACAAAATATTTTCAAACCATATTTTATTCATTATAGCAATGATTCATTTTTTATTCTTTTTCGATTTTTTCAAAATGAATAAAAATTCATAGAAAAACCAGCTAGGATTAGGAGCCGTACAATTCCTATTATAAAATAATTTAATTGCAACTGAAAAATAATTACCTAATTAATGAGTAATTAACTTTGACTTGGTTTCATATCTTTTGTCCTTAAAAGTTGTCACGAAATATTATCAGTTCATGTGAACTGATAACATTTCGTGCTGATACTAAGATCGAAATAATTAATTTGTTCCAGACAAATACGATAATGGTAAATTTATGCGCAAGAATGAAAAGAATAAGAAGGCTTAATCAAATGCTTCGTGATCTTTTAACATATTTTAAAGATGACACAGATAGTTCATTAACATCTTCAACATATTAGAAATTATGAAAGATCATTGACGATGATGATATTTCTTGAATCCAAACGAATTAAATTCAACATGACCTATTCTCTGAATCAAACGCAGTATAATGAATAAGATACATCGATGATGATATTCCTTGAATCTAAAAAAAAAAAAAAAAAGTGATACAATCAGTATAAAACATCGATAATGATATTCTCTTGATCTAATCTTATAGCGAATAAAATATAATCTTTCGCGCAAAAATATCATCATTTTTATAAAAATTAATATTTTTATTGGATGAAATTTTGATTACAGTATGTATTTATGCAAATTATATCTCGTATTATAAATGCAATCAATTAAGATGAACATTCAGTTTCATTTTTCACTCTTTACTTATTATTTATTTTATGCTCAGTGAATTGATCTAATTCAATACATACAAAAAATAAGTGCGACAGAGGCAAAAAATAAATAAATAAATAAATAACATAAAATAAAATAGATTAACTTTAAAATTAAAAGAGTAAATTTGTTTATGAATCATTGATTAGTTCCTACTTCTTGCAATGCTTTTTGTTATTTGTTGTTTTGTGAAGAATTTAGTTGCGTTGCCGAAATGTTGAAGTATTCTCATAACAGTGTGTAACGATGTTTCGTTCAAGCAATTTATGGATTACCTCTTTGACTTCTAATATTAGGTGTGTCTTGTCGTAAATGTTCATTGTTCATTTTGAAACAACGTTTTCAGTTCATCATCGATTGATTTAATAGACAACCTGGCATATTCAAAGAAACTACGATAGGAAGACTGTTCACGTGTATCAAGATGAATGCTTCTTTCTTCGCATGCTGTAGATAAATGTACCCGGTCCAAAGTCCTTTCAGCAATTGAAAATTGTCAACGACGTGACATATACCACTTTTCGCAATGCATATCAAGCTCTGAGTTTATTGAAATAATCGACTTTGGGATGTATGCATTAATGACGCATGTGACAAATCACATCCAAACAAATTCGTGCATTGTTTGCAATCAAATAGCCTCTGCTCTCTTCCATCTCCAGCACAGTTATGGCAGAAATATGAATTGCACATGGCTGAAGATATTCTCCATCGAATACGCAATGAAAATTCAAATATGAACAAGGATATCACAGCAGAAATCTACAACGAAACGTTAATTATTGAAGTTTTATGCTTGCAAATCGCGAACAATCAATTATGAATGCCACCACCGAATCGATCTGCTCTTGTTTAGTTCAACATAGAATTGCGTCGTGAACAAAATTACAACACGACTGATCTTTTGTCATATGTGCAATCAAATATTCCTAAGCTAACGTTTGAGCAAAAAGGTATTTACGATCATATAATGCAAACTGTCAGTAAGGAAATTGGAGAAATTTTCTTTCTAGATGCGCCTGGAAGAACTGATGAAACGATAAAAATTAGACTGATTTTGGCAGCAATTCGATCCAAAATGACATAGCCTTAGCTCTTGTCTGAATAGCTGTAACACTGCTAACAGGTGGGAGAACTGCTCATTATGCTTTGAAATTGTCATTGAACATGCAATTCATAGAAATTCTCACATGTAACATTTTCAAAGCATCCGGCATGAGAAAAGTTTTGCAGAAATGTAAACTTATTGTTAAGAATGAATGTACAATGAAGCAAAAAAAAAAAAAAAAAAAAAAAAAAATCGTTCGATGCTCTTGATCGATCATTGCAAGATTTGCGTGGAAAACCGGACCATTTGAGAACGCAATAATCTTGCTTGGAAGAGAGTTTAGGCAAATATTATCTGCAATTCCTCAGTCGACATCAAAGAACGAAATAAATGCTTCCTGAAATACTTTACTTTGTGGCGATACGTTAGAATTAACTATAAATAGACGTTTCCAGCTGCAAAAAGATCAATTAGCTGAAATAATCTCACATTAGTTACTCAAAATTAGGAATGGAAAGGTAACGGTTGACTTGACTCGGGATGAATTTCATTGTCCATAACTTCTGCAATTCAGTGATATCAAAAGAAGAATTGGTTGAAAAAGTATTTCTCAATATTCAAACCAATTATAAGAATCACGATTGGCTGAGTGAACGAGCTATTCTTGCGCCAAGAACAAAGACGTCGACGAACTTGGCAGTATTATTCAATCTAACATTCAAAACGAGGCAGTCACATACAAGTCCATCGACAATGTTGTAGAAACAGGTGGAGCGGTTAATTATCCAACAGAATTTTTGAATTCGCTCGATCTGTCAGGGATGCCACCGCACGTATTGCAATTGAAAATTGGCAAACCAATTATCATGTTGCGAAATATCAACCAGCCAAAACTTTGCAATGTCACGCAATAAGCAATGTCTTGTAGGCAACAATTTTGTTAGGACCTTTCAGAGATGAAGATATTCTTATTCCTCGCTTTCCTATGATTTCAACGAATCTACCATTTCAGTTAAAAAGATTCAATTCTCATTTCGATTGCGTCCATATTTATCAGCAACAAAATTCAGAGACAGTCTTTGGAATTATGAAGTTTAGATCTAGAGGCCGATTGTTTCTCAGTGAACAATTGAGTTGCGTATTCAAGAATCGGCAACCAGGCAATCTCTATATTCACAAAAACAATGTATACCCACAAGTATTGTGAAATTAATTTTCCCCAACATTGGAAACGTGCACCTTCTCTTTTTTTTCATTTAAATAAACTGAGTTACAGTAAAAAGTATATAAAAACATGGGCGTATTTAATGCAATGTTGTGTCAAAATTTCAAAGCGGTTGGCAAGAACTTTGAGGATCTTAGATTTTGAATTAATATAGATAATTTTCGTGTTTAAGAAATTTCGGAGATTTGAGATTTCGAACAAACGAACATTTACTTTCTATTTATATAGACTTTGGGTGGACCGGCCAGGCGGACAGCTAGTTTATTAATAAAAAGAAAAAATCAATTTATAAATTTTGTTTACAAATATATCAATGCATGAATCTTGAAACTGCTTTATGTATTTGTTTAGAAAATTTCAAGCAAAGAGTGCTGCGACAGATGACATATCTAAAAAAAGTTAAAATCGATGATGAAATCAATAGCAGAATATTTATTTTTAATTTTTTTCCCTAATTTACTAAAATTACGAAAAGGAATTTACTGAATATCATTTTTTATGTACATAAAATATGGTTTTATCAAATATGATTTACACAAGAAAACATGGATGAAGAAAAGATGGCTTATAAAAGAATGGTTAAGCCGTGTTATTTTATTTTAAGAGGAAGAAATGACAAATAACTCATTAAACTTAAAAAGCAGATTAACTGACTATTAGTTATCTCTTTTAAATTTTAAAACATAAATGTTATAAAATATGGATTAAAATTTATAACATATATGTTAGAAGAATATTTTTGGTTTTTTTTTAAATGCCCCATACGATTTTTCAAATAATCAGATTATTAACAAAAATAAAATATCAGAAATAGGTACTTTTACAAAGAATAATTGTTTTTAAAGACTTTTGTGCTCGAAAATTTAAAAATTAACATTTTTAGTTTTTTTAAATATTATAAGAAACTTTTTCTATGCCATCTATCTTTTTTCCCTAACAATGCATTCAATTATCATTTATTCTTTGATCTTTATTATCGGATCATTTTTTTTTCCTTATTTCAAAATCAACAATTCGAAATATTACTGATTCTCAAAGATGAGAAATTCTTTCCTTATCTTTATTATGTCATTTAGCAAAACTTTGGTTACATTCAAAATAAAACTTAGTAGTATTGATTGCTGTATTTTTACTAAAATGGATAAAAGTCTCACACTAAAATGAATTAATTTAATAGTATGTTTTTATTGATAGAGCATAAAAATTTTCATTTTTTTTTCCATTTCTTTTTTTTCATTTTATGTTCTTTTACCTTAACAATGGTATTTTATTTTATTGTAATACTGTAGTTAGCACTTAATGTAATTAATATATTCAACATTTAAATGTAGCGGTAAAATTTCACTGTAGTGGAAATTTGGGAAACAATTTACGCATATTTTGATAAATGTTATTCTTTTAAGCAGCAAAAGCAAATGGAAATTGATTTGATCAACTACAACAAGTTTCATGCTATTAGTATATGCTTTATTGGAATAAGTTTACTTTACTGAAATGGTTTAATAATTTGAAATAAAATTTGTTAACTTCCATTATTATTTTCAGATTTAGATGATTCATCAGCAAGAAGTGATTTATTCCATAATTAATTACTTATCAAATTTAAGGACTAATTTTTAAAATTAAGCTCTTTATCGTATACTGTAATATTTGCTTTACAACAATTGATCACTGCTATCTGTTATCACTAATAGTGTATCAAAATATGCTGCCTGTAAAGTAAACAAATAGTTTCATTTCATTGAAATTTATTCCATCTAAACTATGATAATACATGAATATCTTCTAAAATATATGGAACGGTTGAATCGTTTTTATTATTATTGTAATTCGATGACATTTAAAATTATTGCCATTGATAAATTATAAAAAAAAAAAAAAAAAAAAAAAAAAAAACTGATTCGATGAAATCTAAAACTACTACCATTTTTGATAAATTATTTGAAAAAAAAAAAAAAAAAGGATGAAATTTTTGATATAACACATTCGAAAAATGTTGAAATTTTTTCGAAAAACTTTTGATTACATTTGAGAAAAAATTTTTTGTCAACATTCTATTAGCATTAATCGATAAACAATATTTAAAACTGAAATAACTAATATTTCTATTTTGTCGAAATAAAGAGCAAGAAGAAGAAGGAGAAAATGAAGAAGCAAACGAATTAAGAATTTTGAAAATATCAGTGAAGGAAATTAAGATAACATTCCGGTGAAGCTGGCATTTAAAAAGACTTCAATTTTAATAAAATCAATTCTAATAATTAAATGTCAGGAATTGTAAACAACAAAAGTTGAGCAATACAAAACAAAAACAAATTTAGCTAGTCAACAATAAATAGACAATAAGAAAAGAAAAAAGCAATAAAGTTGGCAAGACAAGAATAAAACAGATAATTAATTAGTAAACAAAAACAACAATAGATGAAAAGCAAAAGGAGAAGAAATGCTTGAATACGGTGTAAGTAATATCATTTTTGCGTGTTTCAATAAGTAATATTACGTGAAATACGCTTAGTTATTGTATATCGAGTTTTTTAGACTAATCCTTATTTTGTTATTTATTTACAAAAATAATTTTTTTTTTCATTTATGAACTTCAAACATTTCAGCATTACAGAAATATAATATGTTGTAGTTGTAAATAAAATTAACGCTTCAAGCGCTAATTTCTAATTCACGTTTAATCCACATTTTCTTTCTCGTAACGCAGATAAAGACAACGTGAAAAACCAGAATAAGCAGAGCTAATCTGTGAGAAAATGAAGCAAATATTTCACAGATTGAATTATTATCAGCAAGATCAATCAATAAATCAATCAGCATATGATAAAATCATAAACTATCTCGATGATCAATTTGAATACTTTAATTGATCAGATTATGATATATGATCTAAATTAAAATTCTTACTGAACGACTTGTATTAATTGTTCTTTCTTCCTCATCAGTTAAATGATATTATTAAATAATTTAAAGAAAAATTAAATTTTAATGTTTAATTTTTTTTTAACTTTGAAACTTCTGATTTATCATAATTTTTGATTAAATATTATGAGTATAAATTACGTTCATATAAATTTTCCTTATTGAATATTATTAAATACAAAAAATTACAATATTTATTATCATTTATTTGCCAATTTGATCAATCGCTATTGAACAAATTTTTTCAAATTATTTTGATTTCATTCTTCTATTTCTGAAATTTGACATGAATCGAAGTGATAAATCATTCCAAAAATTTCCGTAGAAATCAATTTTTAGGTTGTTGAGAATAAAATAACTATCGAAAAAAATTCATCATAACCATAAATTTTTCTTTATTTCCAAATTAACTAATTACTCATGATAAGTTCAGCAAAATTTACATACAATAATTAATAAACTCATTGAAAGTAATTGTCATCTGGTTAAAAACAATTAAGAGAAAGAAAGAAATTCTTTCAACATCCAGTTTAGAAGCAGTTAGACGTCACGATACCTTCTATAGGTGTTAATAGATATACGGTGTTCTTCTTTCTTCTTACGTAACGGACGTGATTGCATTACGAAATTTTGTTTGTATATGTTTTTAGAGTAAGGTTGAAATTGTAATAATTAATGCATTTTTATTGATTTGGTAAATATAATTTTGTTTTTGTTTTAGTTTACAATTTTTCTTTCAATTTTCGTATTATTGATTAAGACAATAAGAGAGGAATTTCATTTCTTACATATCTCATTTTATCTTAATCATGTTTTCACGTATCTTGAAAATATATAGCTTGAAAATAAGATATAAATTGTAATTGTTAAGTACTAAGTTCGAATTCCATTCTGAAATTTCATTAAGAAATTGCATGAGACGACGATTTTTCACTACGACTCCGTCACAGTTGCTATTCCCTCTCAAAATACAAACAACGAATACAGTGAAAGCAATTTTTATATCAAAATAGGCAAAAAGATCGAAGGAGCGAAGGATTCGTATTTGAAGTTCATCACTTTGATTTTTGGTTGGGGAACTTGCATTTATATAGTCATCTATGAAGACTTATTTCTTTTGTTTTTCATATCTAATACCGTACATATTCTTCTGCTAGGTTTTTGAAACTATTCTAACATAAAGTTAGATATTTTACATTTTATTCGTCTCATTTTGACATATTTGCACATTCCATGTTGTATTATAGGATGATTGAGAAAACTATCCCAAATAGTATTCAAGATAGTAAATCAAATCTTTGTTCACATTCTTCTTTCCATTTTTCCTTTTACGATTAAAATTGTCAATGTTATTCCAAATACGCTGTAATTTCGAAAATCTCTCAGTTCATTGCTTTTTTGGTTCTTATTCATTTGGTACATGATGAGATATAATAGCGAAACATGATTACATGTGCCTGGCCTCATAGTGTTTTATGAATTCGTTTGGAAAATTACGTGTATCCTCCTTTAAAAACGTCGTATTGCTAACAACAGTATTGTATTGATTATCGACCGCATTGGCTATAGTAGTATTATGTTGGACGTTCAAATTATATATTTGTCACGTCGTAATAATTATTTTATTAATAGGAATTATTTTGGATAATACGATGCTTCAATTAACGAAAACTTCCACCGCTTCCAAGACTGTTAGTTTCATTCCATGAAAATTATTAGGAAATTTGTTAAATTTAGAAGATTGCAAGAGATAAAGTGATAATGATTAATTGGTAATGAATATTGGTAGACAGGAGGTAGAAGCGATAGTATATAATCATATCACAATCACAATCATATCTATTTTAGGAAATGTAAATCAAATCGTACTTCCAGGACTGTATGCATTGATATAATAAGATTAATAAAGCTACGTCTAAATTTTAGAATCAATTAAAACGTGACGTGAAATTATTACAAGAAATGGAACAAGAAACAGCAAAAATTCTGAGTCCATTATTTAATGATGCGGTTTGGCTGAATAGAGCATACTTTATGTTAAAGGTAATTTTTTTCTGAAGATGCATTGAATATCATGAGATATAAAAAGATATTTCGCGAAAGTAATGCTTTATATACCATTATGTCTCGCAGAAAAATGAGATATAATGAAAATTTTGGTTCCTGTTCAGTTCAAAGCTACATTTTGAACGTGATACTTAGCAATTTATTGGAACTTGTCTATTTTTCTTTTATTTTCAGGGACAAAATTTCCCAGAAAACGAAGGACGTTTCAAAACTTTAGTTTTGGTATTGAGTGGTCGAATCAGGCATTCGTTGAAGCTTTCGTTCGATGTCGGGACTTTGCATACTGCCAAAATTTTCAGCTATATACTTGAGTGAGTTCGCACTTCGTTCCACTATTTCATGGGACAAAAGATTTGGCTTGACTATAATATCTGTGCTGTTGTGTTCCTTTGATAATCCCAGAAATATCTTAGTAATAACACAGCAGAAACGAAGTAAGAAGGAAGTAACTAATTATTTGTTTCATTACAGGTTGGATGCATTAATCAGGGAAGTGATGGAACTTCCCCGCACTCCATCTCTGGACCACTTCCAGTCGTTTGCTAAAGGTATTTTATTCCGCAGCATGGGTGATACATTCCTTCTCCTACACAATACAGTAAATCACTTTTATAATTTGTTTTTTTTTTTTTTATTGTTTCATTTTTTTTTCGTCCCTCTCCTAAATTATATTTATCTAATATTTTTTTTTAAATTTTTGCATTTTAGGAAAAAGGAAGTAGGATATACGAGAATTTGGCATTTATTAGTTACTCAATCGCGTTCGATATTTTCCACAAAGCATCACCTGTATCGTCTCTACTTGCTGCTATTTTTGTGCTTGAAACACTCATATTGCGTACAGTACTTCAACATTTCAGTAGAGTCAAATTATCTAGCTCCACAACACAATCGGTATCTCTTCTATTCAGTAATTCATAGGATTAAGTTATTGATCTCATTTCGGAAATTTAATTGCTAATTGTACTCAAAATATGGAAGATGTCATTATTTGAAATAGGAATAATGCATTTTTCCTAAAATAATAAAGATTGAGCTTTTTATTTAGAACAGTTGAATAAGATTTAACTGTTTTGAAACTGAAATCAATTGTTGTGAGAACTGATGATGATACATTTTAGGTAGGAGAACGTTTGTATACCGCGTGTAACGGTGTTTCCACATCTCGTTCTAAATCATTCATGGTTTCAATAAATTCGGTGCCTAACAGTCATGAAACGTATAGTATGGAACAGAACGAAATCAACAGTGAGAATTGCTTTTTTTTTTTATTTATTTATAGTCTTTTATATTTATGGTATTATAATTTAAATTTTGTAGGATTTGTTTGATATTCTCTGGTGCGCTTTTTCAAATAATCACTTTGAAGGCTTTTTATTTTTTTATGCTCTTTGGTTTCCTCGCAAAACTGGGATATTTTTTATTAAAACTATTTTACTTAGTTTGTTTTCCCGTTCGACATAGACTTGGCCTTATTAGTGGTTTTATCACTTAGTTTCCACAAAGCCTATAAAAATATCCATGTTACTAAGGAAGTTGCATATTATATTATTACCTGTTTATGCAATTTTTTAATTTTTCAGGACTTGTCACTTTAGCGAATAAAAATGATTTTTTGGTTAATTTATTATGGTTGTTAACTTATAACAATGATGTGCGTAATAACGGTAAGTGAATTTAACGAATGACTGTATGATTAGTGTAATATCTGGATATGTATTTTTAATCTATATCATTATAATTGTTGTAATTTATAGTGGAAAATTTTATATCACTTAGTTTATAGGCCATAAAACTATAAATGCTCATCAGTTTCAGTTTCCTTCTTGGATATTTTTCTGAAAAATTTACCCACGGAGGCTTCTGGCGATGATTTACAATCATTTACATTATCATCGCTTAGCAGAATTGATGCAAAAGTATGTTTGGTGAATACTGCATGGTTTATAATACTGTATGCAGTTTTGATTTAACTTATTATTTTGAAATCAATATATTATTTTGGTATTATTTTAATCAGTTTTTTGATTAAACGATTCATTTAGGTGCTATTATTAGGAGCAGCAAAATGGTCGGAGTTGTACACATCTCATGGAAAAAAATATGGTACTCCCAGTTTGGGTATTCTACCACCATTAGTATTTGCACAACCCAGTTACATGGTGTTCAGTTTTTGGAATCTACTAGTATCTTTCATCAATGAGGAAGCACGGTGAGAAATTTTTATTGCTTCCTTCAAAATTTTTGTCCTGCTAGTGAAAACGCTTTCATCTAGTTATTTCGTTTTGTCTTCCTGAAATCTGAGCTGAGTAACCAATGAGCTGAATATTGTTCAAGCTTCAAGTAAACTAAAAACGAAAGTATTCTTTGACGTTTTGTCGCTATTCTTTGATTGATCAAAGCCAGAGAGATCAGCACGACCTATGACGTGATCAGAATATAAATTAGGTGGAATAGTTTTATTATTGACATCATGATTTTAAAGTAGACTGACACATTACTATATCCTGTATATTCTTATTCCACAATTACGAGATGCACTGTACTAAGCATCTGCTAGTTTTAATATTTTTGGTTGACTTTTTTTCTTTTAAGGATTAGTCATTCAAATCAGCCGTGTTTTGAGAATGGATTAGTAATAGCGGCTTTGGAAGCATCTAGATTACGTGGAGAAATTCCTGATGTGCGGATTGTTGACTATGTTCGTAAATGGCTTGTTGCTAATGGAAATGAACTGGGCGACACGAAGGGACACTGGGCCAAATTGTACTCTCGAGTATTCATGGATCTTATCAACGGGTACTGTTTCGATAATACCGTTAAGCATTATTATTTTATTTTGCAAAAAGTGCCTTTTTTTTTCACTTCATGTATCTTTTATATCTTTTTTTTTTCACTTCATTTGTTGTAGATTTCCCTGTCAACTTTTTATTGCTCTAGGGCTCATTATACGAATCAAGATGTCCAAACAGAGGATTCATTTTTTCCACCGCTAAATGATTCGGATTATGATATGCTTGATGATGCTGAAAGATGGTTTTCACCTCAGGATTCATCTACTTCTTATAACCCTCCTGATAGTGATCTAATTTTGGACGAGTCCTCGGAATTAAGACAGGTTATAAAATTACTTTTTCAATTTTCGAAAGAAGATTATCATCTGTATCAGATAATGACAAATAAATGAAAAGAGTGGTGATAAATAAATGAAAAGATAATGATAAATTTTAATGATAATACAGTGTTCATTTATTCTTTTCTCTTGTCATTCTTTTTTCTTATTTCCTGTTTTAAACATTCAGGTTTACTATTAGTTTTCACTTGTCTTCATCTAAACAAATTCTTCTACGAATCCTTTATTTATTTATCATTATTACATGTCGTTTCAGGTCGATATCTTGTCTCTCAGTCAACCGGAGTCCATAAATGATGTGCCTGTTAAACCGAAAAGCTTTTTACAACGCATATGTACATCAGCAAAAACTATTTTGCCCAATGAATTCAACAATTCAGCTTTTTCTTCTGCTTGTGCATCTAAAATTGATGCCATTAGAGCGCTGGAACAATTTAGCAAGGTAATTCATCATTTAATTTGAGCTGTTACAATTTTGACTAATATAATTTTCACTCTCTAATCAATTGTGGATTATTCTTTAAAAGGATTACGAAACGAGATGCAAGGATGGAGCGTCAACTGTCCTCGAATTAAACGATTTATTGACTGCTACAAAAGAAAACAAAATCGAAGAGAATTTATATGGAGAAATCATCAAAATGCAGAACGAGCATGCTTGGGATGTTTGCAGGTAATGGGTTGTCATTAATTATCGTTAATTTCTAGTAATCATTAATTTCATTACCATTCTTTCATGTTGTTTTGAAATTTTTTAAAGTTAGAAATGAATATTGATTCTTCAAGTTATCTTGCAGGCTTTTACAAACAATAAATTCATTAGAAGAAACGATAAAACAGTACGCAGCGCAATATACAACTGATTTAGCAATTTATACTTCAGTATGTCTCTTTTTTAGTGATAATAGAACGATCTTACTTATTTCTTTCTCTTGCCATCGTTTTTTCTCTTTTCCTTTTCAAACATTCAATTACGTTCTTAAAATTTTGTCTTCATCTAAAGAAATTCCTCTACAAGAAATTTTCTCATTGAATGCAATGTTTTTTAGAAAGCCTATAAACAAGGTTATAATGATGGATATTGCTTAGCTCTGCAAACAAACACTAATTGCACGAGAGCTGATCAACTTGTAATTCCTTCCACAACAGAGAGAGCAGATTTTTTAGAGAGTCAAGTTCAGAATATTTCGGGCATCGAACATTCGCATAATCCTAAAGAATGCATCGGTTGTGCTTCTGAAGAAGGTTATTTGTTGTTAACTTTAGTGTAATAAATTTAATATTCTTAGATTTATAGGCAATATTTTTTTTTTCAGTATGAAGTATAATAGCAATTGCGTTCTGATTATTTTTACCAGAAACTTTTGTTTTCCAGAACAAGAGCGGTTTTTGAGGATACTGGACAGCTTGGCTGACAATGGTGTTGTTTGAACTTCAAATGGAATTTGATACCTTTGGAAAGAAAATATTTGTGAAGTTATTAATCTCACAGTAATTTCACTGCAATTTTCATAAATTCTTCAGTATGGTTTTTTTTTTTTGGGGGGGGGGGGGATTTCAAGTTATTTTGACTTCGGTGAATTTAATTGGAATTGATTTCATTGTTAAAATCATTGTGCTTTTGTTGATTTCGCATTTTTTATTCTGTATATTAATTTTCATTTCTTGTGATCTTATGAAATCAATAAGTGAAATACTGCGTTGATCCATTAATTTTCATTTCGTGTAATTTTATGAAACCATTAAGCAAATTACTGTTGTGAATATCAGGTAGTTTTAGAGAATTATAAAAATTTTAGTGAAATTCAATTATACCTGTAAATGAATTGCTTATTTTGATGTTATTGATAAAGCAAATATGATTCGGCTTATGTCCACTTACGTCTTGTGCCGTTATACTCTAAGCAGAAGCCCATATTTCGAATATATTATTCATTTACCTTATATTAACGATATTTTTTCTACAACATCAAATTAATTCATTTTAAATGGATAGTTTTAGAAGCATACCTAAACAAATCCGTGGTCGGTCAATATTACTGGTGAACTATTTAATAATTACTGTTTTTAGTTTCATATGTTTTTGTTTTGATGAAGCCAAGAACTCCTAGCTCTTCGCAACTGTTGATTTGTACATATCTTCCACATTTGGTGATTTGAAAGGAAGCGAATAGATAAAAATAGGAAAGAAAAGCTGCGGGGTAAGTGTTTATTTATACGTTATATGCACTTGTTTATGTTAATTATGCATAACTCTATTATTTTTAGAGACTTTTATTTTATTGCTCATTACAGAAAAATTGACGACGAAATCTATAGCATCTATTTGATACTGTTGTTTAACTATTCCAATTCGATAAGTTGCAGTATGAGTGCAGAAAATATAAGACTTTGTCGAGTTGCTAAACGGCGAGAGACAGACGATATAGAGGTAAAATTTTTGTCTAGAAGGCTTTTCGTTCTCCAAATTTATTATTTTTTCGAGTTTGCTCGGTAGATTTCGTTTTCGTTCAAATACTTTTAGTTCCAATAATAAAGATCTAATTTTTCGAATTATCTAAATACTTAATTTTCCTTTTCTGCTATGTGATCAAGTGGTACATATCCATCCTTTTTATTCAGTCTTTTAAGCTCATTCGGAAAATGTGATCTCTAAAATTGGGTGGTATAAATGATGTTCAAAATAATTCATGTGTTGTTGACATTAAACTCATCATTTTCATAATGCACTGAATACTTTGAATGAAACTTTGAATTACTGGATATTAGTCCAACAACTCAAAACTAAATAAGAGTTTTTCAAAAAAATAAGAAAATAGCCGCCAGAACGATAAAGAAAGGAGATTAAATACCAAGAACGAAGATTAGAAAAGAAAAAAAAACTGCTGTTTATTGTTACTACCGGAAATTCAAATATTGAAAGTCAATATTTTGCCTGATCATTGCTTAGATCACAAACTTAAAACAGGACTTAAGAATTGGTAAGGCACTATCTTCTTTGAGTTTTCCGAAGACAGTTACTTTCAAGAAATGTAGTTAGATTTCGTTATTGCTGATATAAAGTTTTTTTTTTTTTTTTTTTTTTTTTTTTTTTATTGCAAATGTAAAAATAAAAAACTGCTTACAATCAAATGATTTTGTTCCAGGACAAATTACTTGTATTTGGTTATGCATCACGGATATACGCAAACGATGACCGCGCAGAATGGGTTGCAGAGGAACGACATCTGATAGCACATCCAGCAGATTCACAGTTATTGATTGATAGGTGAGTTAATGGAAGACCTTAACTCCATTGATTTTTTGTTGCGTACTTTTTTCGAAACAGGTCGCTGGAGATTATGATATGCGTGGCAACTCAGAATTGGTTGTAAGAACTCAACAATATGATTATCGGTAGGTTTCACTTATTTTTTTGCAACAATATTTTTTTCTCTTCATCACAAAACTTAGCTAATGTCGTGGGCCAGGCAGTTCAAATCATGAACAACTCAATCAATGGCATTTATCATTTAACAGTCCTATGCAAGAACTGTTTATATGGGATTGTTAAAATAAGAACTGAAATAGAAGAATTGCTATCACGCTTCTTTTCTGTAATATTCTATGTATCAAATCATAATATCATCGAGAAACGTTCTAAATTAAATAGAAAAGAGTCTTTTTGAATATTGGGAAGTAACATGCCAAGAGTTAAGTTTCTATTTAAAAGTAAGTAATTGGCATTTTTGAAATTGAGAAATCTATTTATATATTTTCCAAAATCCGATTTAGCCATAATGGGATCTCTGTGTTACATGTAGAATTTTAGCGCCTTATTTTTAATTTTATCTCTTATTTCGTTTTTGATTCAATTTTTGGGTGCAATAAGGGGTGAATTTTTCGTTATGAAAAAGAAGATTTCATTCGTAATTCGGATGTCTTCTTCGTAAGTTTGCAAATTATATGAAAAAAAAAATTCATGCAGCAAAACACTTATGTAAAAAAAATTTGGACGGATGAATAAATTTTGGAAGAAATAATGCGAAAAAAAAAAGTGTCAAAACAACAGTATTTTGAAGTATCGAGCTAAGGTAAGCGATTGCTGTCTTGTAGTAGCTTTCCAATTTTTGTCTCTTTAGCAAAAAATTTTGATTGGTAAATATCAAATAAAATTTTTCTGCGAACATTTCAGATATGGATGGAACTTTATGCACGCCCAAGTTTGGGCACGATGGTGGTATGTAATTTTCGTAAGTGCACTATAATTGTGAGATGAATAGTTTTGATGTTGTGAGAAGCTCGATTGCCATGAATCTGGAGTGAAATATCATGGGAGATATAGAAACTAAGTTCATGAACTTTGAATTGTCTTCTGAAACTTAGTTTCTATGTCTTATACCCATTGTGATTTACATTATTATATAAACATCATTTCCAGGTATGACTGTCGCTTACATCTTCCAAGTACAGAAGCGCTGGATATTGCATGTATTACTGCAGAGAGTAATAATCAGACTGGGAATGGATATGACTGTCCTGCAGAATTACTCGAAGAGGAAATGTGTGAAGAAGAACGATATAAAGATATGCACGAAGATATAAAAAGACTTGAACGTAAGGTTATGAAATATCTATCTAACAAATGCAAGCATACTATTAAGATTATTATTTTTAATAGACTAAAAATGGATGGTTTTTAAAACTGGTACTGTTGCTGGAATCGGCTATTTTTCAATGAATAGTTCAAATATTATGCGTCATTTTTTTTAAAAATGATTTATGCTTTATCAGTGAATAAATTGTGGTTTTTTTTTTTTTTTTTTTTTTTTTTTTTTATTTTTTTTTTTTTTTTTGTAATTCTCCTTTGTTTATAGGGGAAGAAGAAGAAGAAAAGCAAAAGCGTGCCGAGATTGCGTTCAATTATGATGAAAATTATAAAGAAGCAAGTAGTAGTAGTGAAGAAGAAATTGACGAACCGTTTCAGCCTCCAGAAAATATCAGACTTCCGTTGGGCATGAATTTGGTTTGTCGTCTCGAATATAATGATTTATATCCTCATTGTTTCTAAGTATTAGACAAATTCTTGAGGAAATAAGCTTCTCATGAATTATATATACTTCATCATATAGAAGCTTTCTCATTTTCGTTCAGGCAATAATTTACAGGTCGTATGTGTTTTTTTTTCTTATTTGATAATTGCGCCAAATTACATTAAAGAAATGGCGATAAATTAGTCTTTTTAAATTATCTCTTTTTTCATTTAGCCAGATACAATGAAGCAAAATGCAGTAATAGAGCGAACAGCGACATTTGTCGTTGCTCAAGGCCCGCAAATGGAAATAGTTATTAAAGCAAAACAACGCGGTAATCAGGATCAGGTTCTTATTTTTTTAATTTATTGGTTTGAAATATTGGTAGCTGAGTGAAGCAGCTCTATTTCTGTTAAAGAATTACTTTTTTTAGTTTGGTTTTCTGGAATTTGATCATCCTTTGAATGCTTATTATAAATACATCTCAAAATTGATACGAGAAAAGAAATATACGCCGAAACCACATGTTCCAAAGCGTCGTCCGAAATTGAAAAAACTAAGACGTTTGGAAGAAGAAAAACGATTATTAGAGGAGCAACAAAAACAGAAGAAGAATGCAGATATTGGTAAATTTTATTGAGGAAGTGTATGATTCATTTCGAAATTTTCATGATTGAAATATTAGCTGTATATTATTTTTTCTTATTTTTTACACTATCTAATTCGACATTAACTTCTTTAATTTTATCTGTGATAGTTCATTTGTTGACTTCTTATAGATTCTGATTCTGATAGCGATTCGGGATCTGATGGCAGTGGAAATTATCTCCATCCTCTGTTAATGGGAGGAACACGGAAAACTGATTCTGGGAATAGTTCCCCAATTTCCTCAGTAATTGGTCCCAAAACAAAGGAAGAAAATGACGTTGCTGCTAAAAAGCAACCACAAGTCAAAAGTGACTACAAATTGGGAAAGGTTATTAAATGATTTATTTTATCCATGAAGCTAATATAATTTTTTTGATTGATTTGAGATAAGTTTGCAATTTTTCCAGAAAATATTTTACGAAATATAAGAATCGGACATATTCCTTACAACCAACTAAAATATTTTCTCATTTTCAGTTGTGGTCATTTATTTCAGGCTGATGATATGTATTCTTCGTTATTCAAAAATCTTTCTGATTTAGTTGTCACACAGTCCAGAACAACGCAGGCTGCTGAAAGCAAAGATGAGTAAGTTATTGTTTCTTTGAACCGGAAAGTCAGAAAGAACAGTGAAGAAATTTTATTCAATATTGCCTCAATTAATTTGTCTCTAAATCTATTTTTAAATAGCAATAACATGATAAATCTTTTTTTTTGCTGAAGTTCTGCAATATTATAGAGCTACAGAAAAAACAAAAGACTTGGAAAAAGGAGATTACTATGAGTGGTATCTGAGTTTCTATGGAGAACCGCCACCAAGCAATGAACAGCCGAACGTGATACCGCCGCCACCCGATATTATGCCTACCGTTAATAGTGCTGCTGAGTATGTTGCTAGATATGGAATTCAAGCTGAACAAATTTTATTAGGTAAGATTTGTGATTCATAAATATTTCATTTTTTTTTCCAAATTTTATAAAGAGGTTTTTCAGATTAATTTTGAATGTTTTCCAGGACGAAATGATCTTAACATTGGATTTTTGTGTGCTGATGGTCCATATTACGGCTATTATCATTCGCGTATTCGGTATTATCAAAAATTACATGCTTCTTACATGCATTCTCAAAAAGTAAGCATGTTTCAGATAAGATCATCGATATTTTTATTCTTTTGGGTACATCGAGTGATTTTATTGTGAATATTTCAAGGTAAAATTTTTTGGAACACCGAAAGTAATTTGATAATTTGAAATTTCACTTCTAGGCGACAGGAGATGCAGAAACAGAAGATTGGAATACAGCAAAACAAGAATTGGATATTTTGGGTAAGCATTAAAATTATAATATTTAACGGCCTTCTGAGGAGGCTTAATTTAAAAAAAAAAATCATTATTTTAGGAGGGTGTGATACGGAACAGTCCTGTAACATTGACAGTGATAACAACGAACAATCAAGCAAATCATTTTCTGATTTACTGCAAGCACCTCCCCCGCCGCCACCTTTCATGAATCGAAAAATGCGTCGTCGAGGTTTCCATGATCCACCACGTACACCTGAGCCAGCAGTGCAAAATGTTACTGAAATTGGAGTAATTGATTTCGATGTCCAGGTTAGGAATTTTTTTGTTATCCTTACTGATTCATCAATTATGATCATTTAATTAGTGTTGGTTTTTTTTCTTATAAGTTTTTGGTCATTGTCTTTTTTTTTGATTACTTTATGGATGATATTTAGTTACTGCCTCCTGTAAACGACATCATTATTTATTATAATTTTGCAAATGCCAAGAGATGGAACAAAAACCAATAATTTTACTTTGGAAAAAATATAAAAAACATAAAGTTTTTTAAATAAAAAGGAAGCATTTCTGTTGAGTTATATTCTTCCTTTGTTTCGAAAGAATTTGAAAATTGTGCATGCTCAATTGCTTGGAAAATCTTTTGCTGTACATCAAATAATATTTTAGTTAAATAAAGTACAGTCACTACCAGCACTTCTGGACAGTGCTGAAGAGCGAGAAGAAAATTCGTCAGGTTCAAGCTCATCTGTGAGGAAGACAACAACGGGTCCAATATCTTTCTCTTTAAACATTCAAAAAGCAGATGATAAAAAAGTTCCGAAAACAACAAGGTAAATAATTTAGTGAGGAATATGTTAGTATATCTAAAGGGAAGCGAACTGTTATTGTTAATACGGTAGCCTATTGGTAACGAGGTATCATTTTCACTTCGAGGATTGCGGTTCCTCCCTACCTGAAGTAGCCCAATGATTAGAAACAAGTATGAACTCAACTGACCTGAACATTTGTGGAACAATTAAAGAGCTCTTTGCTGGCATTACAGCGAGCAGAAAGAGTTCAAAAATTGGGAAACTTATGGAGAACGGTCAGAAATCAGGATTATGATTATGAGAGATGAGGGCTATCTTCTTTTAACAACAACTGCCTAAAAATGTTATAAGATGTTGGCATATCTTGATTCTTCGTTAATCCGGAAATTTTAAGTAATCTGGTAATGATCTATTTGCAGCGCAGTTAAACTTGGAGCATATGATGACGAAAATGGTGGAACAGAAGCAGTTGATGTCCCTCCTGGTGTTCTCAGTAACGTAAATTTTAAGAATTGCTTAAAATTAATTTACTGATTTCACTAAGATATAAAAGTCTTTCCAAATGGATGAGAAATTAAATATCATTTAAATTTAGTCAGAATGAATTTTTCTTGTTTTAAAAATTGATGTTTGTTTACAGATTCCTCCGCCAGGTTTGACAATACCACCACCTCCAGTTGCTCCAGTTCCTTTATCCTCGGGACAACTTGCAATGGAAGGTTCAGTTGAACTTCAATCAGAACGGAAATTGAAAGTAAAATTTTAGTCATATTACTTTTTATCTTCGGGATAAATTAAATAAATTCGAAAATGAGGTCTGTTAGACTTGGGAATGCATTCGATTTTTTTAAGGCTCGCCTTTTTATGGAGAAAATTCTGAACGAGAAACGTGCTGCGAAACTGAGAGCTCAAAATGAGGAACAACTGAAACGTGAAAACGAGCTTCTAAAAAAGTACGAGGAATCTCGTAGTAGTGTAAGTTCTTTCTAAAAATATTTTTTTAGTGATGGAAGTACTAATGTATTTTTTCAGACATTCCTTAAAGTTGTAATTTGAAAATCACTGAAGAAAATATTGCATTTTTAGTCAACTTCGTCGGTAATCACGAAATCAAAAAATAAAGGCGATGTGAGTGATGTGGAAGCAATCTTTTCAACTTCCGCGATAGATCAATTAATTAATTCTCGAATCGATAAAGTGATCAGTGAAGCATTTAAAGAAAAGTAAATTAATAGCCTTTTGGAATTTTTTTGACTTCATATTTCTACTAGGTTATCTATCGACATTAATAATTTCCTTCATTGTGCCGTTCAACTATGTATTATATCTAAATATGCCAAATTTGTCTCCTTTTGGGACTCATTTTTTACTTTGTATAATGAATCTTAAAATATATTGATATCTTTATGAAATTAAACATGAAGCATATAAATTTCTGACGCGTATTAATAATCTGTTTTGGAATTAAAATTGGTGTGGATTGAGCCTTTATCATTCTATGTGTTTTTTAGTACCCTGAAAAATGAAATTGTAGGAAAGAATCTAAACATTCGAAAAGTTATCATCATAAAAAGGAAAAAAAGAAGAAACGAGAAGAGAAGTACGAAAAGGAGGACAGCCGATTTTTGGATGGACATAGCAGCAGATCAGGCAAACGTCACAGAAGGTCAGATATTATAAATTAATGTAGTTGATTATTTATGTATTTTATTTTTACATTTCCTGTTTCTGTAAATGGTATTTTAACTTTATGTCGATCCCATTTTCTAATTTACGTTTACCTTGTTGAGTGCTCTATCTGCTTTTTTAATATAATGGAAGACTTCCGAATATCTATTCGCGCTTCCCAATGCAGCATATAACATTTAGCTCTGAAAAAGCACGATTTCATAAAACAATGATAAAACATTTTCGCCTCTAACTTACAAGATGTATAATTGAAAATAGATGATTTAATTCAAAATTAAATTTTAGATCTCGGGAGAGCTCTGAATCATCTGAGCGAAAAGTTTCAAAGAGAAAAAAAAAGAAGAAACGAAGGCATCGATCTCGTAGTAGCGATGATGAAAGCAGATAAAAATTGCTGTATGTTACATTAGGCTTATTGATATTGTTTTTTTTCTTTAATTTATGCTCAAATTCTTTGATCTATTACGAAGAGTGACACAGATAAAAGTTTTTGTGGACTTCAAAATAATTTCGCTTCTAAAATTATGACTAAAATACCCATTTTATATCGCAATCATGTTTGTTTGGCTGGAAATCTACATGCACTATTGATCATTGTTTGAGGAAGAATAATATAAGTCTTCTTTGGTGAGTTGATAAGTTTTGACTGGAATTCAGTAAGATTCTTTCAAAACTATCTGAAGTTTATTTTATATCTAATTGATAGATGATTTTATGTACTATCATAACAAATGTAACACTTGTGTTCAGGGACGATAGCAAAACTTGGTAAAGTTTCTGTGTTTATAGAATAGTGATATAGAGAGATTTACTGGAGCTAGGTATGTTCTTTAGCAAGAAAAATTCATGCTTGCAAATAAAAAATCTTTTTTCAAGGATTTGAATAATCAGGAAGAAGCCATTGATAGTAAGATCAAGTTACCATGAATATTGCAGTATTCTTGATTCATATGACTTTAAATTCATTTATTCACAATATCGGACACCTTTTGGAAGCATGATAGCAGAAATAAAATTTTGCAAAGATTTTATATGTATTTGATAGTGTAATTCACAACCGAATAAGTTGTACTTCACAAAAATCAGCAATTGATGTATGCAAATTATCTTTCTTCGCATCAAGTTCTTTGAGATCAATTTTCATTTTCATGTATGTGCCACCACTTCCACGTACCAATGCATTGGTGTTCACAAATATTGAATCGGCGACTACCTGTACCATGAATTTCTTTTAAAAAAGTCCCATGGACCATCAAAAAAAATTGTATAAATTCAACATCCAAATATTGGCACGAAATATGATGGGTTTATACTATTCGAAGCTTCTAATCCAGACTAATATATTTAAAACTGTTAAGAAAGAGAATACCTTAACAGTAGGTGCGAGTATGGACGGTAAAATAATGATATGAGGTATTACGGTAAGTGATGTGCGCTCAATGGCTTCACGAAGTCGATAGGTAATATCTTGAGCTGCAGGATATAATGGGTACAAGGAACGTTGTCTGCAAATGTCATTCGGTTAGAATATACAAAATTTGTTTTCAATTTAAGATAGAATAATGCTCGATATATTTTGATAACACTCAGAATAAATCGACACATCCATCGCTGTAAATACAGAGACAAATTTTTCGAAAACCAAGCGAAAAAATGTAAAATGAAAGATGGAAACTAACATCTTGAAAACTCCTAGTCCATGCTTGGCATTATTTTTAGGTTTATAGAAAGGAACTACCGATATTTTATGAATTTATTTAAAAAAAGCTACCGATATTTTATAAAGAAAAAATCCACCATCTTATTCTAACATAAGAAATTTCACAATCCACAGCTAGGTTTTAATTGATAATTTAGAAACATTATTAAGAGATCTTGCAAAGAAAATAATTTTAATTCATCTTACAAATACAGTCAAGCACCACCTGAACAAATTTCTGACAAGTCGAGAAATTCGATCCTGGTCTTCACAATTATCTAAACGACCTATTTCATCTCTTCCTAAATGTTGGATGATTTCCGATGCTGTTATAGCTAATTCAATACCAGCAATTCGAATGATGGCAGGATCCGGCAAAAGAATTATATTCTGCAAAGTAATGAGATTGTGTTTGAAAATTAGATTTAAAAATTGCAAATCTAAAAATTGATCAATGTTCATTACTGAATAATGGATGAAAAAATTCTAGATTTCAAATAATTCCGGATAAAAATGGTATGGAACAATAAATGTGTAAAAAAGATCAAAAAAGTTGTCTAATGCACGGAAAAGAAACCTTGCTTAATTGTTGCTTTCGCTGTTTAAGTGAATAAAACGGTGGAGTAGGAAAAGATGGTCGCAATGCAGCATCTTTTTTTCCATTTGGAACTATCAGTATTTGAACATCAGTCCTGAAAATATTAGTAATCGATTCATGACCGTAAGAAAATATTTTATGCCGATAAGTTAATGACTGGATTCTAAATGACTTCTACACTTGATCAACATTTCCGCAGAATAAAACCTAATTTCAAATTATTCAATTTTGGTTTTTCCCTCTTTTTTCAATTTTTGACTTCATCATAAGTCGGAAAAAGAGAAATACTCCTTCCATATTTTGATTTCTAGAAGCATTCACTTCTAACAACTGTAAAATAATCATATTTAAATAAAAATATTGGCTATACAACAATTTATGTTCTCGTAAACAATGAACCCTGATAAGGCATCATCAATTTTTGCAAGAAGCATATCCATAAAATCACTGTATGTATAACAACACTGGGATGACTTCACTACTGGACTTGTTCGATCAATGAATGGACCAATCTGGAATTTTACAATTCTTAAAAGAGCACAGTACTCAAATAACGGAAAATAAATGTTTTTACACTTACTAAAATTAGAATATCAGGTCGCTCCTTCCTCACTAATTCGATTAGATCGTAGAGCTGTTCATAAGAAAGAGTTTTAGAAGAAGAAAATGGACCACAAGCACACCAAACATGAAGTAGATCTGAAAAAAACCATACTCTTATTTCCAATTTATATCTTTTCTGCAATACATTTTTTTGCTAAATACTCACTACTGAACTAAAATAGATCGTTCTAATTACATACTGAAAAGTACTGCAATATACCGATTTCGCAAAGTCACTATGTAGATTCAGCAATAAAAAATGAGCAAAATTTGATTTTTGCAAATGAGCATAATTTGATATTTGCAAATGATAAAGAATCGTTCTAATGACATCAATGAGAATTAGAATAAATACAATAGCAAAATCTTACCAATGTCTGGTTGCTTATTAAAAGAAGCAATTGATGGTTCCTTAGGCTCAAAAATTTCATTCGGAACAAATACATCACCAACAAAGGTTCCACAAAATGCAACAATCTATAATAAGAGCAGTGAGAAAAAAAAAAAAGGAATCAATCGGAAACAGAAAAATATTTCCTAAATCATCAGACTACTACCAAATCGATGAATAAGAACAATATAGAGAACTGACAATACAATAAAATAAATTTATATCATAGCAATCTAAAATAGATAGTATTTGATATATGGCCTAAACAATACTGATGATCCTGATTCAATTTACAATTACGATTTAAGACACAAATACGTGTTTGGCTATGTTTCTTTAGTAATTGACAAACTTCTTTCTCAGTGGGTCCGTATTATAAATGTAGGCTGAATAGAATAAGTCAGAAATTACCTTTCCAGGAAACAATGAATAAGCTTTAAGATTGCTCAAATCAAGGTTTATAACCATAGCATCTTGATCAATACACTGCAATGAACAATTCGAGACATCTAATGGGTCCTCTGTATTATTCACGATGAATCCCGAATATGTAGTTCGTATCTGCAAATAAATTTCTTTGATATTCTTCTAAAAGAGAAAAAAAAAATAGGAAAGTAATCTTAAAATCGGAATTCTTTATTAAATAAGATGAAGAATGAAAATTTCGTCCGAATTCAACACATTAATGGAGCAGAAAAAATTGAAAATGACAAGGCATTTTCTATCTCGCTTATTCTAGAACAACAATCATTTTGAAAAGAACACACCATATATAATGAATCTGTTTGTTCATCATCAGCCAGTGTTTCATTTTCTTCTTTGATTATATCACATAAACTCCGAACACGTGAAACAAGTGCTTAAATTAAAATCAACGAAGTAATTATAAGTATTATCAACAAACGACCATAAAAACACGGATTCTTTTCCCCAGAAATGAAATATATGAAATAGTTTATCATAATTATAATAATATACTTCTTTAAATTAATAATTTGGAATTTTAGTCTTAAAATTTCATAAAAATTCTCAATTTGCAAGCTTATTTAGATAAACTATATTTATTTTAAGTTAAAAATAGTTCTAATTTCACTACTGAAAATTTATTAGCAAACTTCCGTCACCTAGCAAGAATAATGGACTTAATTTGTCATCATTCTAAATTACTGACATTATGAACTATTAGAATTATGAAACTTTCAATTATAATATTTGAATAAAATATGAAATACGTCATGCATTAGAATTTTCTATGCTAATATTTCTACTAATCTGCTTACGTAGATAAAATCACACTAAGAAATGATTAAATAATTCTGTTTTTCACCTTCAACCTGTTCCAAATCCTTCTCAGCTCCGTACTGAAACAAATTTTTGTAATCATCAGTGTATATTTTTTCCACAACGACTTTGCATACATTGTTGCGTTTGGTTGCATCATTTCTTTTTGCAATGAAATTTTTCCCTGTGAATTTCCCGATAATTTTGCCTGAATCTTTGCGATTCTGATATGCAACATCAGACACGGATTTCCTAAAATGAATTATTAATGGAACTAAACCATTTACTTATCCTAAATTTACTAAATCTATAATTACTTATAATAGTCCAGTTAACGCGAGAATTTCAATCAAAAAACAATTAATAAAAACATAGAAAAATAATGCACCAACCTGATTGGCGTAAAAGATAAATATTTCTCGGGCAAAGTGAAATTTTCATTCGAAAAATCTATAGCCATATTCTCAGCTATACTACCCTCATCAAGCCATGAATTCCTATTGTGTTCGCTAAATGCAATTCTGAAATTAGGTAAGTTGAAAATCATCGAATAATGCTAATTCTTCCACAAATTATTTTGTTGAGAATAAATAATCTCCCTTTATCCGGGACGAATTACTAAAATTCATCAACCAGTAAATCATTTATTTGACTTTTTCTTGTCAGTCTATCAAGAAATGAAACTAAATATTATTAAAATGATGAATAAAAATTACTTCGTGTGAGAAACATTGAACGATTCATCTTTGCAATTTTGAATAGCTTTATGAAGAATCTAAAAACGAATACAACAATAAATATTAAGTACTAAACTTTTCAAAACTGTCAGAGTAAGGATAAAGGGGATAATTCCAAAAATTTAGGAAAAATTTGCTATTACTAGAATTTTTCAATTTTTCTTTATTCTTTAAACTGTGCTCATTTCTGCCATATTAAAAATTTATCAAGAATATTTTATTATTAAATTTTGTGTTAATCAATTCATTAATAATAGCTACCAGCTGTTCGAAGCTATCCAACATCGAAAAATTTACATGTGTCTGTTTTTGATTCGTAGCAAATGCGATCAATTCACTTACGAAATCTTCACCTTTTTTGTGGTATTGCTTTGAGAGAAAATTCGCTTCAAATAAAAACATTCATTTCAATTGTCAATAATAAGAATTTTAAGATTTCAATTTAGATAGATTTTTGCAAATCCTTATGCTATATTTTTTTATTATAATATCATTTGCAGGAATTTTCTTTTAAATCCAAAATCTTACGATATCATATATATACATTGATGTAAATAACGGATACTGAATTTTCCCAATTCAAATTCATACATTAATGTTTTTGTTATTCTGAAATATTTCACATATTATCCATAAAATACTAAAAAATAATGAACCTTTGGCAACAAATTCCCCGTCAGAATCATCTTCAAATGTATACATAAAATCTGCTAACTGTTCGTTTAACCAATCGGCAGTCATACAACCGTATGATTCAGCTATAACATCATCCATAATGCTCTAAAATTATAACCATCTGATAATATGAAATCTTCTTAAATATGAAACGATTTCCGAAATACCATGCATCCATCTTATCTGTCAGCTCAAGCATTTTTATGACTCTACACTACCAAAAATCCAATTTTCACCAAAGTCTATCCATTATTTAGACATTATTCCATCATTATACACCAATTCCTCAATTATCATCTAAACTTTTTCTTTCTTCCGTCCCATCTGCTTTTTGCCATTCTCTTATTTTTGCTACCATCTTTACAGTTTTTAACTTTTCAAAATTATCCGAAAATCTGAAAGTTTGCGAAATCGCTCAAAATAACATGACTCCATGAAAATAACATCCTAAAATTTATTGACCATTTGCATAATACCGCGACAGCAGAAGTTTAACATACGTCAACTTATGTTTGAAAAGCGATGATATAGCCCAGAGCATAGTAGACAGTGTAATTCTAGGAATGCGAACAATACATTCAGATTGGCGAGAAAAATAATTAGAAATAATTAAATACAAAAATATTCCGGAAAAAATCTCAAATTTATTTACAAAAAATACAGGCATGTAGCATAAAAAAATGAAAAAGCAAATATCCTGTTCAATGTATATCAAAATGTTCCTAGATGAGGTAAGTGAGATTTAAATATATATAATGTTCGCTTTATTACGATGACTGACCGTATTAAAATTGAATATACAACACAAACTCCTAGTTCAATTATTTACAAGGACATAATAATTTGAAGTATAAGATTTTTTTATTTTTTTTCATTTTAAAAACTGCTTGGAGCAGAAAAGATGCTAAAAAGAAAGAACGACTAGACAGTTTTTCCTTAATATAACCACGCATACATGTAAAAATTAAAAATAATTTGATTTTACAAGGAAAATGCACTCCTTGGAGAACAGTATCTCTAAAATAATATTTACAAAACCAACTTTGAGAAAAGAATGAAATATGCTGCTTAGCGAAACCAGTACACCGAGCTAAAGCACATACTGTGAAATGCTTTTCCATGAATTCATACCCAAAGATAACTTGTTTTCAAAAAATTAAAATATTTAAAATAAACACATCATAAAAGTTGTTTCGAATGTAAATACTTGAGCAATCATCCAAGCAATCGTTCAATCTAATCCCAGAATGAGTAAGAGCTAGTATTTACTTCTTACAAACTAGAGCTCAATATAATGCCTATTAAAAAGTTAATTCAAAGGTTAATTACAGTTTTGTTTTGGTTAAATTACAATACAATGAACTCAATTTCATCAAATAAAGAAGAAAAGAATGCATATGAAATAGAAAAACAAAAATAAAACAAACTAGTAGCTTTTAAACCTGAAATAAAACAGCGGTTATTTACAAGAATACCAAAGTCAAAAAAATAAAATTCAAAGTTGATGTACAGTGCGAGAAGTAAAAATAATGTAATATTAAAAGCTATTTACAGAGATTGAATAGAGACTATAAAATTAGCGAATCGTGTGATATTTCCATCAAGATTTACGATAGGAACGTATCTCTCAACATTTTCTTAACTGCAGATGCACCAATAGTCATTAAGGTGCTCTCCGTATTTTGACCTGTAATTACGTCATTATAATAATTCAAATTGCACTATTATAGAAACTGCCAAAAGAGCTAGGATTACTTAATTTCGATAGCCGAAATAAGATATTCGCTTGAGATGATGCGGAAGATTTATGATTACAAATTCTATACTTAACAATTGAAAAACTGAAAAATGATTACCGGAGTCAAGTGGATGCTTGATTATTCTAAAAAGGTATGGCTGACATTCAAGATAACTTGTATCAAAAATACTCGTCACTTCCGAACGTGCAGGCATTTGTGGCATGTACTGAGGTCGACTAATCAGTGAGCATGCTTTCAGCACAATCTCTGATATCGAATCTGCCACCTCTTCACGCATTCGTTCCCAGTATTCTAAAAGAAATGCTTTAAATATAAAACTCACAATGAGATTTCATTGGAATTAGGACTGGAAGCTTAATATCATATAATAAAAGAGAATTAAAAGATAAGAATGCTCTCAATTCGTAATTTATAAAAAGTTCGGAGAGACGTAATCCTTCTAGAAATTAGATCAGCATCATGCTATAGAAATTAATACTCGACCATAGTGCTTATATTTCTTTACAGTCTTATAAAGAATACAAATACTTCGGGTTTGTCTAGAGATCCTAATAGTAATGATAATATGATGTAAATCTAAAATTAATCGGATTTAAAGAAAAATAAGGTATTATATAATCACCCCGTTCTTTAATTCTAACCACACCAAGCTGCATCTGCCAAATTTCCCATGGAATTTCGTAATCTGATAGTGGCCACGACCGTTTCTTTTTTTGATAGAATTCTAAATCGATTCTGAAATAGATTTTGATGCAACGAGAAAACCACTAATAAAAATTCGAAAATTAATTTATCTGGCAATAATTGCACAGCGACAATTTTATATTTTAAATCTTACAGCTACTAATCTTTCTCACAAGTCATGAAAGTTTATATTCAAAGTTACGAAGTCAGGCGCATATTTCGAATAAGAAATCCAATACAGGCTTTGCATATTAGCTTTCGGCAGTATATATAAAGAATGTAAGAAAAAAGTTTTTTCTAAATAATTTAGTTTTCAGAAAAAAGGAGAACTAAAACTAACTTAGCATTCAGAAGTGGAGTACCATAATGAGTGAGCAATGATACTGGCGGTGGTGAATAAAAACGAGGTGCAGTAACACTTTCAATGGAATGCCGAATGCACTGCACAAAAGCATCAATTTCCTCATGCAAGCATGAAACCAGTTCCGAACTATTTACACGTACCTAAATATTTCAACCACTACTTTTGAAACGGATTTACAAATTTCTTTCGTCTCAATATAACATATAGGAAGATGGGATATGGAATAAATAGTCGTCTGATACAGCGCTCCATTCTCGATAACATGTTGCCATCGTATGTACTTATATACAATAAACAAAAAACTGCTTTTAAATATATTTTTACTGTCAAGGAAACTTCGTATGTCTATTTCTATCTGAGAATTGAAAATAAACTTACATAGCTTAAATTCAAAGTATTACAATCTACTTCCTCAACACCAATGGACCCGAGTTGAAAGTTTATTTCGCTAGTATAATGCATCTATAAAAGAAAACTGTTGAATAGATGAATTTTACAACTCTTGCTTTTTTGAAAATTAAAAGAAAAATCATCATAAATATGTCATTTAAAACAAATATCGTCTTTTTTATGAGATTAAAAAAAAAAAAAAATGCGTCCTGGACATTAATCTTCGATCATACGAGACTTAATATTAGATGAGGAAAGATTAAGAGAAGTGAGAGTTTACATTTTTAATTTTTTAAAGAAATATAGATACAAGATACATTTTTAAAAGAAATATAAAATTACTTTAGGCAAGCTTCTATGCAAAAGGATGGTATGGAAGACTGTTGAGATTGCATCTCGTACTTGATGTTCATCAACAGTCTGAAAAGAAATCAAATGAGCAAATTCGATAAATAAAATTCATGCATAAATAAATAAATTAATAAATAAATAAGCATATTTTTCTTTATATCTAAATATCTGCAATATGATATAGTTGGAGAGAGGAAAAAAATTTTCTCGAACATGAAATAGCAACAAAAAGTATTGAACAAAAAAACAAGAACTTACTAACTGGAACTGGTGATTGCGTGCATTCATACGAGAATCTGCAAAATGGTAAAAAATTTCTACATTTCTTTCGGATTTAAATCCATTTAAGATTGATAGTTCTTGTCAAATCATATCCATTACATATTTGTCTGTATGTCACAAACTTTTGCCCACTTCATCTTTGGGGAAAAGTTTATGACCTAAAAGAAAAATTTGAAAAGTCCCCGAGTTTTTGAGAGGAAGCTTTTTTTTTTAAAAAAAAATTTAGAAAAGTTTTTTTGATTGGCAAAAGTATGTGATCATTTCACCTTCGGCACTGTCCGCCGCACTATCTTCGATGATCCATAAGAATTCACATTTTGGTTTATATTCAAAATTCTTTACAAATCTTATTTCGCGTAAAATAATATTAATGAAGATGAAATCATTTCAAAAACTTAGAGAAATAGAAAGATCAGTGCGAAGAGATAACATCCAAACACTAATTTTGATACCAAAAGCAACTCACTTACCAATTAGTCGGCTAATCTTCCGTCCAAGTGCACAGAGAATGCTACACTGACGGTCACTCTATGACATAATTTTGCTCCCATTGAAGGGAGTCATTGATACGAAACAATTTTAATTACTGTCATCGTAAAATGAGCTAATTCGGAAATTACATAGGATGTGACATTGAGTGGCGTAATATAATGTAATATTTAATACTTTTGCATAATCATAAAAATTAGTATAAAAGAGCGGAAAAAGGCGTAATGTAATCAATCAATTCTGTTACATTTTATTGATAAGGTGATTTAGTATCATCAATATTATTCAGAACTTGAGCAATTGGTTGATTATTGCTGAAAAGAGAAAAGAAAAGAGAAGAGAAAGAAAGAAAAAGATATGCCAAAAGATCAAACAACCAATAGTGATTTATTGAAAAATTCTATGAAATATTCCGATGATTATCATGGCAAGATAACCGGATGGGTTAGTAATCATCGATTTGAATATGAATAAAAAAAAACAGGTTTATTCATTCATTCCATCATTTATCCATTTCGAATTATTGATCCGATTGAATTAGTTAGATGAACTGAATTCAGTAATTGAATTATTAAATTTGGATTGAATTAAATGAAATTCATTTCTTCAATGTCGATACAATCTCATGACCTGTATTTTGGAGGTAATTAATAGACATTCATTCATACAACTCTACAACAATTCATTTAAAATATTTCAAAATAAAAATTGGGAAAGATTTTTAATCTCTTTTTTTTTTTTTTTTTTTGCAAAATTAAAATCAATTCGACGAAATATAACACAAATGATGTTTTAATGATATTAAGAAAAAGAATACGAATATGGAAGAAATACGACAAATTATTTTTGCTTTAAAGGTTTCTTTCTGACAAATAATCAAAAATTTAACAAAAAATGAAAAAAAAAAAAAGATGATAAATGATCAAAAAAATCCAACAATTGAAAAATTTAATATTTCTAACTTTTTCACTTATATTTATTTTTAGCTTTCAAATTTTATTTTTGCAGTATAAAATAAACTTTTTTTTGTCTTATTTTCAAAGAACAAATTAATGGAAAAACATTTAATGTCAAAGAAAATTGCGGAAGCGGAGAAAATTTTAGAAAAAATGAACAATGCTACAAATAAAATCATAATTGAGGTAGTGTTTTTTATCAAATTTTTCCAAAAAAAAAAAAAAAAAAAAAAAAAAAGAACTGTTTAAAATTTGAAAAAAAGATAAAAGCTATGATTAAGTGAGAATATATTGGCAAAAATAGATGATGAAAATATATGAATGATTGAAAGAGGAAATTAATTCGAAATCAATAGAATGCTTATTTCTGATATTTTTCCATTTTAATACTATCATAAAATGCTCTCTAAAGTTACTTGTGATTTTTTAACTTTTTTTTTCAATAATATTCTCAAAAATTTCAATCAATTATTTTTACTCTTCAGATGAATAATCGAATGGATAATTTAAATCAAAATTGGCAAAAACGACTGCAATATCAAAATGCAAAATGGAAAAATGATATGTATGCAATGCATAAATACAGCAATAGCAAGTTTGATTTTTAATCACTTATCACTAATTTGATAAATTAGCTATGTTGAATGCATGAATAAAAAAAGTTGAAATAATTTCTAGGATTTTATCACTTCTTTCTGGGACATAATATTTCAATTAATTTCATACTTCTATGAAATTTTAAGATCAATGATAATCATTTTAATAGAATATGGTATCATTTTAGGATGATAAATTAGCATAATATAAATAAGTTCTAAAAATTGAAATAAAAAAAAAAGATGTTACGATAATTCTAGTAGTCTAACAGAAACTAAAAATTTACGTGATGTTAAAACCGCAAGTTCACGTAACGTTAACAACGCTCTATGGCAAATGGAACAACGTCTTTTCGAAATAACAAATCGTCTAGCATCTGTTGAAAAAATGGAGCAAAAATTGGAAGAAATTATTAAAATATTGAAAAGGAGTCCATATAATCAATCAGAAATCAGTACTTCACCTACTGATAATTTGGTAGGTTAGAAATTCGATATTGTAATTAAATGCAAGATATTAATTGATGTAGTATTTTACCGAAAGAATTAAATTAAACTTAAATTAAACTAATTTAACTTGAAATTTTAGTAGATATTTTGGTTGAATTGCATAATTTTTCAATATTTTCATTTATTTCATTTATGCTTAATCAATATTTGTATCTTCAATTATGCTAATGAGTAAACTGCGAGATATTAGAAATTTTCAGCAAATCTCAGATAGCGAAAATGTTGATAAAACAAGGTCGACACGAACTATGGAAAATGGCAGTGTTTCAAATATTCCCAACTTTTATGGGGTCATCGAAATGACTGAAACTTATTTTATGGTTATCTATTTCATTTGAAAACAATTAAATTAACTAAATATTTGAAAAAAGGAAATTTTATTTTAAAGAATTTCATGAAAATTATGAAAAGTTAGAAATTTAGGATTAAATGAATAGCCAAAAATATGAAATCCGAAAAAAATTGGTATTTTTGAATATGTAAAGTCTATAATAGTGTATATTTAGATCAAAATTATAATTCATAATTAAAATAGTAAAAATTAATTAAGTGTCTCCGAAATTTGAAACGAGCTATCAAATCCTTAGAAGCAATTCAACAAATGTCAGCACTATTTGGCATTTCGGCTGATGGAATATCAAATATCCGAGATATTAATCATATTGTTAACGTACTTCAACAATTTATCAATAAATTGAAAATTTCGGTAATTTCGCGTAATTTCAACATTCATTCATTAAAATATTCAAAGTTAATTTAGGCTATACATTTATAAATTTCAAATATACTGTTATCAGTACTAATGATTAAATTTTGCTCCAAGAATTGATTAAATTATGATGAAAAAAATTGTAGACAAAATGTTATTTTTCAAAACAGAATGAAATATTCATTCAAATACAAAATTTTCTCGAAAAACATAAGCTTAGAAGAAAAAAAAAAGCTTCATGTTATTTAAAATCAAAAAAAAAAAGATAAAAAAAAACTGGTAAATCTAAAAAAAATTTAGGTAAAAGATAATATAGCTATCTATATATCCTTATCAATTTACATTCTAGGAAAAAGAATGATAAAAAGAAATATCAGTATAATAGTTTTATGGTAATTTTTTTAGTAGCCAGACAAAAGTACGAGTGTTAAATTGATGAAATAGGTGAAATTCAGGGAAAGTATGACAACTGATAAAAAAAATTTTGTATTAAATAACAAATCTATAATTTGTTACTAATTTTTCAATTTATACCATCTAACAAATCTGTGATTGATCCAATGAGAAGAATAATTTATCTCAATAATTAGTTCTTATCATCATTGACATTATATTTCTGACACTCTGAATTGCATCCTGTAAATGATAAGTAATGATGATTGATATAATTCTTATAGATGCACAGGTATAATCTCCGAAGCAGTGATAATATCTCCTTTGATTGATTTGCAACAAATAATTCATTATATTTGATGTTTTGTCATCTGTTCATTGTAATAATAAATTTGATAAAAGAAATTAAACTGTAAAATTTTTAAAAAATATTAAACTTGTCACATATTACTGTATGAATTAGAATTTTAGAAATCAATAGTTTTCCAATGATGAAACTATCAATGCGAACAGAATAAATATTTATAATTTTAAATCAAAATTTTAATAATTTTAAAAATTGAAATTATATAATGAATAAATAAAGATAAATGAAATCACCAGGATTTGTTAATTGTTTGTTAATATCTGAAATTTTTACACTCATAATAATGAAAAATTGATTTATTTTTTTTTCATTCCTAACAATCAATTTTATTATATATCAATCTTAATAAATTCAAAAAAAGTAATATATTTTAATTAGAAAAAGAAGAGAAAAAAAAAAGATATGATATTTTCATGAAATTTATCAAATGAATTGTTAGTTATGAATGAAATAATTTCTTGGAAAATAAATTTTTTATATATATAGTTGAAATTATTAATTTTTAAATATAAAAGAGAAAAAAATGAAGTTATTCCGTGAATTCCAGGAAGAAAAAAGTTTTCCTATGAATTTCAGAATAAAATTATAAAAGGAGGACAAAATAATACTGCAATAATAATAAGAAAAAGTGGAATATATTGGCAGACAGAATGTTTTCTTAAATTTTTCCTTTTTTTTTTCTTTTTTCAAATTTTTTTTTTCTTTTTTTCACTGTTAAAAGAGAGATAAAATGTGATTGAATGTAATTTATGACCTATAAAAAATTTTTGTACTACAATCCGATGATAACGGTCCTCTTTGAGTTTAGTTCTTGCAATTTCATCGCCGATATCTCTTTTCATTCATCATTCATTATTTCATCCATGAAAAATATCGTCTTCTTTCATTTGGCAAAAATTTTAACATTCCATTTAATCGAAATTAACGAATTTCAATTTTGTAATATTACGATGAATAAAATTCATTACTTTAATATTTTATAATACTCTATTATTTGATTACTAAAATTTTTTAATCTTTCAATTTTCATTTCATAAATATTCATTAAAAAAATCTAATTAGAAAAATTTTACAAATTTAATATAATTTAGCAAAAAAAAAGAATAAATGTAATTTGCAATTAGTTCGAATAAAAAGAAAAATGAAATGAATAAAATATTCCTATATTTGAATACAATAATCGGTTTACTATTTTGTTTATTTTTTTGTAAAAAATTGAATAATTTAGTTTTTTTTTTTTTTTTTTTAAATGATTCATCTTTGAGATATATTCATTTACTGTTTGCATAAAATGCTAAATATGAGTTTGAAGTTTGATTTTTTTTTTTTTTTTTTTTTTTTAGTTAATATAAATCTAACGATCATTTTTACAATTATATAAAATAATTTTGAAAAGAGAAGAAAAAAGAAATATCCAATGTATATTTTATTGTTTTTTTTTGTTGTTTTTGTTCCTTTTTTTCACTTGACCTGTACTTTTTTTCCATTTGATCTATGGTTTGATCTATGAAAAAAAAAAGTATTTTTACAGATAGTTTAGAAAACCCGAGTTTTCTTATAGTTAGGCCAAAAAAAAAAAGATTAAATTTTGACTTAGAAGATATATGCTTATAGATAATCTTCAATAACTTGTCCATTGTAAGTAAAATATGCTTAAATTTTACATAATTCAATTATTATAATTAATTTAAGTAAAAATGAAAGGAAAATAATTTTAGCAATTACTTCTTTTCCATATCTATTAACTGAGACATTTTTTAAAATTCAAACTTTTAAAAAATGCACAATTATCCTATAAACGATATGAATGAAATTTTCAGAATGAAACATAACGATGGATTTAATTTCAAAATTTCATTCATTTCAATTGCATTTCTCCTGAATATATCATTTTGTGGCGGTGAAAGAAGCACGAATATATCATGCAAATGTTTATCAAAATCAGCATGTAATTCAGCATGTTTAAATGGATCGCAAAAATTGATTATAAATCATAGCATACGAAGACGAGGAATTGATTATGAAGAAGTTGAAATTATCGATGAACGTAAATGTAATAGTAAAAGTTTGCAAAATATAATGCTACAGGTGGATGATTCATCATTCATTTTTTTTAATATCATTAATTAATTAATTAATTACAACGAGGAAGAGAAATTAGAAATAAATTTAAGACAATATGATAATTTGAATTTATAATTTCTTTCAATTATTTATACAAAATATATATATATATATATATATGTCATTGAAATAAGAAAAGGAAGAGATTTGAAACATCAATTATATTGAAATTAACGATTAGCGATTAACCACCTATCAAAAGGCTTTTTATTGCTTCTTTGCTCCTACAATAAGGCACTTTTATTGCTTCTTTGTTCTTACTATACAGCATCCTTATGAAGTATTTTAATATTTGCAAAATTTCGCTTTTTTCTCATTTTTGAAAGAGTATATCTGATAATTTTTTTCCGATAACTATTTCGATTATTTTAATCATTCAACTCATTTTTAGTCACAATTTTTGGCTAAAATCAATTCAAACCATTTTATTCATACCAATTCCTTCTCTTCTTTTTTATCAATTTTTTGTTTATTTCTCTTACACGACAAGTAATATTTAATTTAGAATATTGAAAAAATGGCTTTATTATAGTTATATATTAGTAGTATAGAAAATTATTAAGAAATAGAAGAAAAATATCAGAATTGTTATAAAAAGAACAATTTCGCTATAAGTAATTTATATATATATATATTTTTTTTTTATTCTGAAACTTATCATTTAATAGAAATTGATTCTATCGGAATATTTCATTGTATAAATCAAGTTATCTTTGATAAATTGATATTACTTTCCTAATGTTCATATTTAAATTAACTAAAAACTATAAAATTCTGATGTATTAATTAAAAATAATTAGGATAAAATTTGATGTAATTTTGATCATTTTTTACATACAACATTCATATTTAAATTAATTAACAATTATAAAGTTTTGATATATTAATTAACAATATTAGAATAAACTTTGTTGTAATTTTAATAGATTTTTATTAATTTATTATGCAGAATATGGCTGGTCAAACAGTGAAAGAAGCAAAAACAAAAATAATGCGAGCAGCTGAAGCACTTCTTGGTGGTTATTTTAATGTTATTTGTGCTTACGGTGATTTCTCCTACGTTACAACAACAAGCCTTTATTGTTTGCAATCGTTGGATAATATCAATTGTTATGCTTTTCTTACGGGAAATAGTCGTCCAAGATTGGAATAAAATGAATTTGTAAAGAAATACTAATGAGATAGTAATAGCCTTACTCCTCGCCTTTTTTTTTTTCATTTTCACCATCATTGAATAGTTACATTCCATTTATCCAACAAAGAGTTCGAAAATTTGATCAATACGCTATCATCAAATGCGTATGAATGAAAAAAAGAAAAAAAAGCATACTACTAGCATTTTTCATTGATTATTGCTGGTAATAATTTAGCGATAATCTTATATTATTAGTTAATTTAATCGATATATAACAAACTTTTATTGAGCTTTTAAATTGGCATATCGATGATAACGAATAATTTTCCATAGATAAAATTTGAAAAAAAAAAAAAAATTTTTCGTACATCCATAATTATCGACTTTTTACATTTGCTAATTGCTAACATGTTTGTAATAGCTGAAATTATTCCAATCATGCGAAAATTCCGATCATCGATTGTTCCAAGTTAGCGATATTCCAGTATGATAGAAGTATATTATGAAGTATGAATGTGTAAGCCTGGTCTTGTTTTAATCATTCGTATTTACTAATAAATAATACATAATAGTACTCACGAAATATAATAAAATTACATCAAATATAAACTGAAAGATTTTACGCGAAAGAATGGATTCCGAAATTATACAATTATTTTTTGAATACAAAAATAGAAAGTGACTTGCATTAAGTATGTTTAAAGTAATCCCAAATATGTAGTAATGAAAAGACTAAGATATGAAGCAAGCGATATGTGAGCCTGTCGGATATTAGAAAGCACTTTTGACCGCATTATATATAATTCTGAAAATGATTCCAAATATTATAATAATTTCTCCGCTTGTAATTACACTATTTAAGCATTCCAATTTAGCTTGAAAACTTGAAAGAAAAACAAGTAATGTTCACCTTTTCTTGCTAACAGATGGCAGCGAAGGCTGTTCTTCCTCTTTATCTGCTGAACCAAGCAATTTTTTCATCTGAAAAAATGTGAAATCATTGTTGATTGAAATGTAATTTCAATTTAAATAAATAAATTCCTTACTGCAATTTTCTCAAGCAAATCTGAAGATCTAATACAAATCAAATACTTTTTTAAGATAGATGAAAAAAATCTCATGTAAAGCGCAGACCTGCTTATCCTGATCTTTGACACGTGCATTAGTGCGTTCAGCTTTAACTTGAATTCTATCTAACATTGCATTCTGCGAATCTACTTCCTCTCCAATAGCTTCACCTAGCATACGTAATCGAGCCAGCTGTGAACTCATTGATTCTAAATCCATTCAATATTTTAAAAAATTGCTAAAATCATATGGAACTGTCAAGATAGAATATAAAAGAAAGGTTTATTACCAAGGTTAGAATCAATTTCATTGTCCATGCTTTCCCAACGTGTTCCTTTAATTGCAGCTCGTGAACTTTCACTTAATGTCGGACCAGATGCGGATATAGCGCCTTCAGTATAACATGGACCTGTTTTAGAACCATTATTTAATTTATCCACAGTATTTCCAAGAATTGAATCCGATTTCGATGGAGTCATCTGGGATTCCGGGATTGTAAATTCC
>JAOVVO010000611.1:0-49298 GCA_028564675.1 Onchocerca lupi | reverse complement strand
TCGAAGTACTTGGATGTAAATCCATGATTTCAAAATAGATCGAAGTACTTGGATGTAAATCCATGATTTCAAAATAGATCGAAGTACTTGGATGTAAATCCATGATTTCAAAATAGATCGAAGTACTTGGATGTAAATCCATGATTTCAAAATAGATCGAAGTACTATGGTACATCAAACGTCTTTAGAAATGTTTTGGAATAGACTATACTAAATATAATGATTTTACGCTTGTCATAGATATAGAAAGGCTTGCAATGTTAAAATATCAAATTGGTGACCTAAAGAAGCTTTTATGGTAATAAAATTAGCTGGCTCGACTATTATGGACTTCATTTTTTTCATTTTTTAAGTGCAAAATAAAGTTTACATATTTGTTATAACTCGCCCCGGCATGGCAAGCGTATGAATTCAAATTTGTCTAAGATCCTACACAAGATAGTTAATTATTGCTGGAATGCTGCCACTTATCTTAAAATTTAATAACTCCAACTTTTCTTTACATTCTAAAAGCCTAGCTTCCGATCAGGCAATCATTGCTTATGTAAAAGATGCACTGCGTTTAGGCTGCACAGCCCTGTTGGATTCAACATATATCCTGATTTTGATAAGTGCTTTGATATGATAAAAGAAGCCTGTGAAATCATGGCTGAGGCTGAGGCTGTCTTGTAGGCTCGCAGTAGTATTGTGATCTTAGCCAAGCGATAAAAAGATTTCCAAAGAAGGTGCCACAATGCGATGTATTACATATAAATTTTGTTGCAATTATTTGAGCAGATCTGAATTGCATAAATTATTGAAAATTGTGTAATAATTATTATAAGGTAAATTCATCGTCATCTTTTTCGGTATCAGCATGAAATTCGATTAAAACAGGTCCTTCGATTTTTGGAGTCTTTAACATATCATTTTGGATTTCATTCTGCGATTGTTTAGTCATATTTCCTTCTTTTCTTAATTCACGATTTAGCTTTTCCATGTATGTGTATTCATTTTCATAATGCTAAGAATTAAATAGAATTTATTAAACTGAAATAAATAAATAATATTCGATTCAAGTGTTTTTTAATTATTATTTTATTTTATTGTCTCAATTGATCAATATCTGAAAAAAAATAATTACTCTCTTATTTCTAGTAATCTTTCAAAGTTCTACTATCATGTTATAAATTTAAGACTTCATTTCTGTTACCAAATTCCAAAATATCAAGATAATATTCAAAAAATCAACAAAATTTTGATTAACGAACCGCATCCCTCATCTGCAAGAAAGCAGTTCGCTCCGCTTCCTTCACAATATTTCGTTGATAACGCTGAGAATCTGGCACTGGTGTCGGTGGTTCAGGCTTAATTTAGATTTATTTTTAATACAATATTTGATAAAAGTATAACATCTTGCAAATTACTTTTCATTACTTCTTTATGTATACAATAAGTTTATTATTAATAAATAACCATGAATAATTTTGATTTTTCAGAATTAATTTTTCAATAATTTTCCGTTATATTTTTTGTAGCCTGACTGATCAATTTTCATCAGAATCACAAAATTTTTATTAAAAAATAATTCACATCTTTCAGTACATTAGCGAGTTATAATTCGGAAAAAAATTTATTGGTCTTACGTTATTTTGATCAAATGAACCAACCATTAAACATATTTCAAACTTAAGGAATGGAAAAAAACTGTGTAGCAATATTACTTCATTTAAGGTCACACAGTAGATACCTTTATGTCCAGAAAAAAACCCACTTGAGATGGTTAATTTATCCACTTTAACATATAATAATTCTTGCGAAATAATTGTAAAATTTGTGCAACAAATATTTTCATTTAGCACATTTGTAATAAAAATTACCATAAATAAATGGCCCATAGTACGAGCCCTTGGTTGGTAAGTTTCAAGTACATTGAATTCATCAAAAAATGCGTGCTTTGCTCGTGTAAGCCCCGCGGAATAGATTTGACACCACTGGAATGTTCTTGTTGTCAATAAATTTTTAGGGAAATAAAAAAAGCCCATATAAATAAAAATATAAATGTTCGTTGTTCATTTTTACACAACATTTTAATTCCTTCATCAATTGATTTGAAATTTTGAAAAAACATTGCATTCAAATAGGCGCGTGTTTATCTACTTGTTTTTATCTGTCACACCTGTTTTAGGTAAAAGTAAGCGAGCGGACTAAATAGATCGACCACGCCCACTTTCTGCAAAGTGAAAAGTCTGCAACGTTATTACTTTTAACACAACGTTGGAAATACTTCACCGATTGTTTTGAAATTTTGATTCAATGTTGCATTCGAATAGGCAGTGTTTAAGAACTTTCGGAGATTTAAGATTTTAAACAAACGAACATTTATATTTTAACTTATATAGACTAGCTGGAGCAACCAAGCCAAGTGTGGCCAATTAAAAACAGTCAATATGAAATGGTTATTTCCAATAAAATGCAGCAAAATTTCGTTTAATAATATTTTTCTAATTTTCATTCTTTTCTTGCTCTTATCTCCTATTGGCATAAAAAAAATTTCTCAACATGATGAAGTATAACTATCACGTCATTAAGATAAGTGAGATAAAGATTGTCACTATAAATTAAATATGGTTCACTAATTCTAATGTTATAGAAATTCACGTACTGATTGCTTATTAGGAAAAGTAGTGCTAGGTGAAAGTGCTGTACTAGAATTTTCAAAACTAAAATTATAATAATAGGATTTGATTTGCACAAGAATTCGAATTTTAACACGTAAATGATTTCTTAATTAAAATTTGGAATAAGTCTAATTTTTCCTCCAGTTTTACTTCGTCACGCTGAATATTAAGCTTTAAGCGCAGTGTAAATTAGAAACTAACCTGCATTGTAAAAGCAGCAAAAAATACAACGAATAACTGCGTAATGAAGCAAAGCAATGAATATTGACTGTTGCACCAACCAGCCGCGATAATTTGGCCAATTCCTTGACTGATCAATACCAATAGGCAAACAAAATAACGTATACTTGAAATGACAATTCTTCAAACTGATGCAATTAATCCAAAAACCAAAATTATTTCGATAAAGTTAATCATGGAAAAAATTACAATAGATTTAAACAAACACTCTGAAAAACATTTTTGAACTATTGAAATTTAAAACTTTCATGAATTCAGTATTATTTCACAAAAGCAAGATTCGTTCCCGTTTACTACAAGCGAATAAGTATGATAGAAAACCAGAATTTTTGCGAAAAAAACAAAATTCAGTGAGATAAGAAACGAATAAAATTCATTCTTTAAACCCTTTAAATTTCATTATATTCTCCTAAAATTTGTTAAAAAATTGTTAGCTTGCTAGTCTAATTTTACCATTATCAATAAATACAAAAGAAGCATCTGTAAGTTATCCTGCTAAGGAATTACACCAAAATTTAGTTCTTTTGATGAATTGTAATACTACTGAAGATGACAGTTCACACATTCTAGAATGGTGTAGTTAAATGATAATATAAACCTTGGTGAATAATTTCCTTGCACAAACTTTGAAATCATTGTCGTTTTCCCAGAAAACTCACTACTCGGCTATGCTACAAAGAATAGAAATGAAATGAAATTAATGAAATTCATCACTTCATAGTGAATAAAATTTCAACTCTTGAATCTTCAAATAGAATTTTACATGGGCAAATTATGAAATCCAGTATGACGACTAATGTAAATTTGGAAATGAATAAGGATGAAAAATGTAAGAATTTTGTTCCGCTTGAATGCTCGTCACGATAAACAGGAAAAAAAAAATGATAATTCAATTCATCATTAAAATATGAATATTCCTTACGAATAAATAGTCAAAATTGTTGATGAAATAATATAAATAACTGTTTAGCGCTTAACTATTTTGGATAACAGAGATCCCGGAAATTATTTTTCGAATTCTTGTGGAAATCATATCCGAAAATTCTAGTATAGCACTTTCACCCAGCATTATTTTTCCTAATAAGCAATCAGTGCATGAATTTCTATAACATTAGAATTAGAGAATGATATCTAATTTATAGTGATAATCTCTATCTCACTTACCTCAATGACGTGATAGTTTTACTTCATTATGTTGAGAAATTTTTTTTATGCCAATAGGAGATAAGAGCAAGAAAAGAATGAAAATTAGGAAAATATTATTAAACGAAACTTTGCTGCAACTTATTGGAAATAACCATTTCATATTGATTGCTTTAAACCGGCCACATTTGGCTTGGCCACTCCAGCTTGAATGTTCGTTCGTTCAAAATCTTAAATCTCCGAAAGTTCTCAAAAACAACCTATTCAGTGCAACATTGAATCAAAATTTCGAAACAATCGGTGAGGAATTTCCAACGTTGTGTCGAAAGTAACAACGCACCACTTTGCAGAAAGTAGGCATGGTCGATCTATTCAGTTCACTCGCTTATTTTTACCTATCACAGGTATGACAAATAAAAACAAGTAGGTTATCACTCGTGTTGTTGAACTGTCCAATTGCTACTCCTACTACCACGCCGAACCGTTTCGAAACTGATTTTAAATTAAATTGCTTCAGTTTTGAAATCCTTACCTTTCAGATCATTCAAGACTCTTTCCCCTTGACGAAAAACATCAGTTTCTTTGAACTACTCTTACTTTTTTGGCAAGTACTTTTATAATTGATTAATCTCACTTTGAATCGTAACGAGTCTGCCATACATATTCATCCTTTTATCTTGTTGACCTCTTCAGAGCTATCTTCCTGCTATTTGATCCTTGTAATATTGTTATGTAACTAATCACATTTTTTCAGTTTCGTCGACAGCAATGCAAGCACATTAAATTAAAGAAAATAGTTTCAAAAACAATAGAAAAGCGATTGATTGATATTTCAAGGAACATGCAATTATCAGAAAAAAAAAAAAAAAAAAAAAAAAAACGAGAAATATATCAATTTATGAATCTCACATGTTTAAATTAACTTTTATATCCAATACTGTTGGACTTTTATCAACAAAACGAGAGAATTTTTTTGGGAAGACATGACGAAGTAATAATACTTTATAACCAAATTCCGAATTCCACTCATAAATCATTGATAAAATGTCATCGATCTCACAGCCATATTTAGTTCTTTCAATAGTCTGGTGACGAATTTATTAAATATACGAGCTACTACTTCCTTATTTATTGTTTTCTTTTGCTAAATTTCCCCTTTCTTTCGAATAACTTTCACTTCTTTTTGAAAAATTTTGCTTTGTTTTGAAAAAAAAACTTTCAGCAAATCTATGGCTTCATCAGTGCCATTCGTCAAGTTTTCTTCTGTATTTCTGAAAAATAAAATTGAGATGAATGTATGAAAATGCGATGTGTTTTAATAGTTAATTTAAACTTTTTTTTTTCTTCCCTTATCATCTTTACTTCCTCTTTAATTTGCTAGTTGATTTTTGATGAAGTGAATATTTCATATTTAAATACACCCTATTTTTTTTAATATTAAAATATAATTTTAAAAAGATGGAAGTAGTAGTTGGATGCTTTCGCTTGCGGGTACGCTTAGAAAATACTTATTTTTTGATTTCATTCATAACATATTCTTAGAAAATAGTTATTTTTTGATTTCATTCATAATATAATGAATTCATTCATTCAAAATTCCCGCTCTGCAATTGTAAAATTGTATTGGGAAATTATATTCGAAGGTGTATAATATAAAAATTCGTAATTAAATTTAATGAAAATTTAAAATGTTTCATATTTTTTTACAATATTATTATGCAGTAATGTGTTTTTTTACTTCATTTTTAATAAAATCATCATCTATCCATTTTTGGTATTTGGCTATTGATCGACATCACTGTCCACGATTCAGAAAATCCAGACAGTAGCAGAGATCAAACGACAATGATGTTCCCGAAGGAATCAAGAAAAGCAATCTAAACCAAGACTCAATCAAGAGAAAAAAAATGAAACAAGAACAAATCAATTTTGAAAAATCTTGCTAATAACGTTCCGAAAAAAAATCAAGAATCCAAAGCGAAATTTAACCAAGCGAAAACCTTATTCATTTTGCAATAAGGACTACTGAGATGATAAGTATCGAGCTCATCCCATCCCGAAACAACGAATGGAACATTTTAAAAAAATCTATGCATGTTTAAATTGTTTAGAAAGGGACCATATAGCAAGAAATTGAAAGACAAGGAAGAAATTTTATTAGTAGATAAATCAAGAAAATACTTCACGAGGTCATTAGACATGCTGTATTCTTCGGAGAAGAGATCGACTCGGAAAAACAAAAGGGAATACACGAAAGAACAAAGGAAACGATCATGGATCCAGACGAAAGTACAATATCAAGAACAAGGAATGCTGCTGAAAACAATGTACCGAAGATTCTGCCTGATGCCGTTGGGTTTCTTAGGTCGGAAATACCGATAAAACTAAAACCTTCTGTATAAATAAAAAATAAATGTTATTCTCGTTACTCCTCACAAAACTTTGTAAGTTCTTCACCCATTGCTTTCAAATTTGTATGCAACATTGCATTCGAATAGGCACATGTTTTTACACAGATGAACCTTTTTTTTTTACCTGTTACAATTGTGACAGGTAGAAGTGAGCGGAATGAATTCTTTGGCCACGCCAACATCATTTCCACTTCCTCATTAACCACGCCTCCATGAACAGACATAAACTGTTGACCACGTCTACTTTTTGCATTCACCGGGAGGCAGCCATGCGAAAGCATGGCGTTTCTATAAACTAGCTGGACCGATCACGCGAAACATGGCCATGTTCAGCTAATATATATATATATAACTTAATCTTAGGGATAATGTAGAATAGAATCATGTATAACTTCTCAGAATTGAACTTGGATCCGAGAAAATTTCAGATGCAGATTGAAAAAGATTTGATTGTAGTTAATCTTTAAAACACGACAGATAAATACCAAAATTGTAAAATAAAATTTAAAAAATACTTTAAGAATTAACATCTGAAATGTTGTTTTGCGAAACCAAACAAATTAAACCAAATTCTCATTCTTTATTCGTTTTTATGACATTGCAACTACTAAAAGTTGTTAAAGTGATATGAAAGTATATTGCATGCAAACACAGATTATGTGAATAAATAATGCTGAAAAATATGAAAAATAGAACTGTAAAAACAGCGTTACTTCGATTCATATCGAATGAAGATGTGAATTGAATTAAAAATTTCGAAAATAAATCGAACTAATTCATTTCTCGTATTACAACGACGTATTTACATTTGTCATAAAAAAAAAAAAAAAAAAAAAAAATATTTGAAACAAATATACAATTCTGCCAGTCTAATCTAGCACACAGCTCTGAAGTTTTCGGAGTGCAATCACTCTCTTGTCATATGCTGATAATCTAGCAAATCTCTTCGTCAATTCTGTAATAAAATAGGGCGCCTTCTCATACTGAAAATAATTACCGATTATTTTGTAGAAAATAAAGCGAAATTATATGAACCTTTCTAAATTATCCTGCAATGGAATCAGCAGCTCAATGAACACAGCTCATTAGAACGCTAATGTGCAGGAGTATGAAGCTTACCAAGTACAAACTCGCTTTGCAATTTTAGCAAAATAGTAGAAATTTTTGAATTGCTCACCTGCTTACTCTTTCCACTTAGTGCCATAATAACTGCACTTAAATCGGTCACCACACTTGGAGCTCTATGAAATGCTAACATGAAATGATAACACTGTTTCACAATATCTTGTTGACAATACTCGTCGAGCTTGTTCCGAATGGTTTTAAACTGAAAACATGTTTTTCTTTTTAGCAAAATATTGGAGCATAAAACACTATTTATTCTTGAAATTTAAACGAAGATTTAAATACAAAAACACTGAAGTTTAGATGAAATTGAGAAACCTTTAACAGACTCCACAAGATGGAGCAAAGAGGAATCACCACTTCGGTTGATCCAACGCTGCGATTGCAACCATCCAAAGAATCTAAAATACACTCCAGACCGCCGTTGTTGAACACATACTGAGCGCACGTTTCCGATAAACCAACAAATTTTTCTAAAATATTTCATGAAAATAACAATGAGCAAATCAGCTTGCGTTAAATGTTTTGCCAAATAAAGTCATATTTATAACTAATTGCGGCATTAGTTTATCACTATAAACAAAAAAAAAAAAAAAAAAAAAAACTGACGCAACACTTCAGTAGCTTTGTAGCGAATGTAAAGGCGTTCTGAGTTCAAATTCTTCATTGCATTCATGACACGTTTCATAATTGGCTGCATTCGTTCAGTTCCTTCCTCATCAGACAACGTTTCATTATGAGCGACATGATTCATAGCTACTTTTTTACGAATTACTATATAATGCTTGCGAACAAGATACCCGCGCCACCATGCCTTCAAATTTATGCAATTAAAAAATTGAGCACATCTGAATCTTACTTTTGTTTATAATTTCAATTTCCTATCATATCACTCTCTTGGAAAAAAAAAAATACCTGTATTACTATGGCAGCTTTTATGCGTCGACCTTTCTCTATATTAAGCAGCAATGCAAATTTCATTTTACCCTGTAATACTTGATCGTTTCGTAAATAGTTGCCAAAATTAGAAAAAATTGTCGATAGTTATAATTTGACGCATTTTGTAGTTTACCTCGACAGCTCGTAAAAATTTCTGACGTTTGTTCCGCAAACGATCATGCTGTTTTTTTAGTTGACGTAACATCCATAGACATTCCGCACTACTGATAACTTCGCATCCATAAATTTTATCCCCAAATTTATCATTTGAACGTTCCGTGACAAAAGTGGAATCCTGCAATTTCTTAACTAATTTTTTTGATATTTCCATAGATATATAACTCTAATTCAATTTCCCCCATTTATTTTCGCGTTTTTCGATAGATTTTAAGCTTAAACTAAACAAAAATGAGTATAAAAATTAGAATTTCCGGAAAACTTGAGAAGAAACCATCATAATCATAGAGAAATCGGACATCAGTCATTGCAAAAAATTAAAAACTTCCACACTAGATAGAAAATGACTGCTTAAACTCAACTTACTACATCCAAGAAATGCCCATTTGTACAATAAATGTTTGCATTTTTTCATGAAAAAGTAGCATCCTTCCGATGCATTAGGCATTAGACAATAGTTTCTTTGTGCTATCCATCTACAGAAATATCGCTAGAAGCGATATTAATAAAATAGTTGAAATTTCTGTATTTACCTTTTTTTTTTCTCTCGGACTTTTTCTCAGACTCAAACTCATGATATTTGAAAGCAGCAAATTTTCAGTTTAAAAAAATTATACAGTATATAAAGTCTATGTAAATATAATTCGTGCAGCAAATTCCGACAATGTAATCATGCTAACCAATCACGTATGCGCTTCTAAAAGTTAAAACTTTGAAATTGCTTATGGGAAAAAAAAATGGAAGAAGAAACGCGAGCGTAACATTTTGAATCTTATAAATCAGAATTTTTCAGGCTTTCTCATTCTTATTTCTGCACAAAATTTTAATTCTATTTTCTAGTGGAAAAAAATAATATTTAATATACCTGCAAAGTGATTGCTGCACATTCTTTTTTATATAGAGCTGCTTTATGTCGCATTTCACGATAATTTTTACGGATTAACCAGCCACGTACATATCGCTAAAATCATTTGAAGAAAAACTTGATGGTAGAAAAAAGAATAATTCTGGATTGTGATCTCATTCAAATCTCAAAACCAGGACAAACTTTAAGTACAAAAATATAAATGCAAATCCAAACATGTAAACGCAATTTTACCTGCAACGTGATGGCAGCATTTTCGCGTATATGTAAAGATAATTTGTGCAGTAAATTCTGGTAATGTAATCTTGTTAACCAACCACGTATGCACCTCTAGAAGTTAAATCTTCAAAACTAACAGCAAAAAAAAAAGTCATATGTTAATTTTGATGAGTTTTATCAATCAAAATTTCTTATGCTTTCTCGTTATTATTTCTGCACAAGTTTTTAACTCATTTTTCTGCTGGGGAAGAAATATTTAATATACCTGCAAAGTGATTGCTGCACATTCTTTTTTAGATAGAGCTGCTTTATGTCGCATTTCACGATAATTTTTACGGACTAACCAACCGCGTGCATGTCGCTAAAATCATTTCGAAGAAAAAATTGATGATAGAAAAAAGAATAATTCTGGATTGTGATCTCATTCAAATCTCAAAACCAGGACAAACTTTAAGTACAAAAATATAAATGCAAATCCAAATATGTAAACGCAATTTTACCTGCAACGTGATGGCAGCATTTTCGCGTATATGTAAAGATAATTTGTGCAGTAAATTCTGGTAATGTAATCTTGCTAACCAACCACGTATGCACCTCTAGAAGTTAAATCTTCAAAACTAACAGCAAAAAAAAAAGTCATATGTTAATTTTGATGAGTTTTATCAATCAAAATTTCTTAGCTTTCTCGTTATTATTTCTGTACAAGTTTTTAACTCACTTTTCTACTAGGGAAGAAATATTTAATATACCTGCAAAGTGATTGCTGCACATTCTTTTTTAGATAGAGCTGCTTTATGTCGCATTTCACGATAATTTTTACGGATTAACCAGCCACGTGCATATCGCTAAAACTATTTGAAGAAAAAAGTGTTGATAGAAAAAAGAGGAATTTCAGATACCATTCTCATTCAAATCTCAAAACCAGAACAAACTCGAAGTGCATATAACATGCAAATAAAAATATGTAAGCTCAATATTACCTGTAACGTAATTGCAGCATTTTCGCACTTTTGTAAAGATAATTGATGCCGCAAATTCCGGTAATATGATCGTGCTAACCAACCACGTATGCACTTCTAGAAATTAAATCTTCGAAATTGCTAGCAACAAAAAAGGAAAAAAAAGGCAAGTATTCATTTTGAGAGTTTTATAAATCAAAATATCTTAAGCTTTCTCCTTATTTATTATTACATAAGTTCTTAACCCCATCCTTCCTTAATCATATTGGATATTTGTGTCAATTAACACAAAAAATAAAAATTTTTTAGATTTGAGATAAAAATTTAGCTTCTCGTTCTCGCAAAGTCTTATCACACTTTATCTTTTGGTAAAATGTCCGTGCAAGCCATTCACGAAGATATCGCTAGAAAAGATGGCAAATAAAACATCGAAAAAAAAAAAAAAAAAAACTGCAATGTGATGACGGTTCTCTTCTTTTTTTGCTTCAGCAAACTGTTTTATATTGCATTTCTTGTTGAAATATGAGTGCATTAATAACCGTGTGTGTACTTATTGCTGAAATAATGATTTCAATGATAAAATTTTGCACTAATTCCGAAAAAGGCTCTAATATTATATTTACCTGTATTGTGATTGAAGCCTTCAGTCGTTTCGAATCTTCTTCCGCTACTAATTGAGATGATCTCGCTAACTGATCCGGCCCATAAAACTGAAAGATAGTCTACATGATGTTTGGGCATATAAGCAACGATGAAATTCACTTCGCCCCTCCTTCTACATTATATAAATTTTCTTCTGCTCTTCACAAAAATGAAACTGAATAACTTTGCATAATCATTTGGTTCATTTTTTGTTTCTGTAATTTACAGAATTCTTATGCATACAAAAGTTGTTTTTACACACAAAAAAGAAAAAATGACGGAAAATATCAAAAATGCATCTATGGTAGTTTACATTTCTTCCAAGAAGCATCATTTAATGAAGAATATCAGAATTCACCTTTGAGGTAGTGCGATATTGTCGGAAGGCACGTTGTATTGTAACTGCAGCACATGTAAGTTTATGATATTCATATATGCGTGATAAGAAAATTTTGGTGAAGAGACAGAGTGTTTTTTCTTCAGGTGTGTTTTTCCATTTTACTAGCATCAACGATGGAATCCCAAAATGATACTCAGCCTGCAATATCATATATCCATATCGATGAACTAATTTCAGTCACATAATTAATGGTCTTAATCAATTTCAGCTATTCATTCAAGTGTTACAATGATCAATGAATTAATAATAGGCTTACAGCATTTGCAATTTGCTCTAAAACTGTCGTGCCGTCGAAGAGCTCAAACGGTGTACCATATGAATAATATTGCTTCCATAATGAGGAAAACAATTTTCCGTCCGCAAGTTCTAGAGGATTTCGTATCTAAAAAGCAGAAAAATCTACTAAGTGTGAAACTATTTGTTTCACTATACACCGTTCATAAATTTATTCCAACCTCATATGATATACCGAACAAACTCTGAAGTTGATGAGATATCGAGTCGATCTCAGCATCGCAATTATCTGATTCACTAACATTACCCTATAAACAAACCGGAAAGTACATGAAATTTATAATGGAAAACAGAAATCATGATGCAAAATCAATTCAAATAGAAATTAGAAATGCTGAATTGTACCAATTCTTTGCCAACAAATCGCCAGAGAAGTGATATAATTTCATCTATATTTCCTTGCACGATACCATCGATATTCACAAATAGGTCTTTAATAAATTCAATTATTATCCAAGAATTACTTTCAGAAATTATATTAAATTTTGTTCAATTTATTCAAACTTCAATTGATTAAAAGAAAAAAATATTCACTCTCTGAAATTTCTATTTCACCTTCACAAAGAATTCCTTTTCGCTTAGCAAAATCAATCACTGTTTTGACATTGCTCACTTTACGAAGCCGATCTCCTCCAGGATTACGCAAACAGTGTATTACTGTGTTATATTCCAGATTAGCTAAAATTTCCACTATCCGTCTGAAATTTATTTTCTTTAAACGAAATTTTGATAGTTCCTTCACATTAAACAAACATAAAATGATATAATTCCTTCACATTAAGCACTACGCAGAAACACTATGCAAATATTAGAAAATTATTACCCAAGAATCAATCCATCGCTAAGATCCTTCAGTAGGTCAGTTACATGATATTGAAACTGTTCAAAAAATCCTTGTTTACGATCCAGAAAAAGACCCAAACGAGAGAGGGTTTTCGGCAAATTGCTGGTACCAGTCATCAGTTCTCTACTTAACATTACCACCACATCATTGATACTCTGGAATATAAATATCTTGAACAATCACGGGGATAATTTATATAGCGATGCATACATCTGTTTATGAGTTAAAAAACTACAAAATTCTAAAAAGAAGAATCCCCACCTTATAAACTGACCACTTAACAAAAAGACAGCGGTTTTTTCTCGATATTGTATTATCTCGCCATGCTTTGTCAACAATGAACAAAAATTGGCATATTTTTGTTAAAAAATGCTGTAGAAGAGCTTCTGCACCTTGGTCGTTGATGAGCATCCTGAAAAACTGAAATAGAATTTGTTCTCCAATAAAAATTCCCTCATATTCGGGCTTTGAGAAACTTACTTTGTTTTTCCTTGCATGTATTTCCGATTATTTATGATTTTGGAATTCTTAAAGATGTTTTGCGTAATTACAGAAGCAATGTTCCTGAGTTGACTTTTGCAGTCGGTTCTTATTCCTATATTGATAGATAAGATAGTTTCCAAGCCCAACTGAAGATAGAACGGATGAAAACTCAGAAGAAGACTGAGCAATTCTGTCTGTAGCCCTGAAATTTCTTCAATTACAATTTTTTGATAGTTTATAGAAATCTCTATATGAAATCATATCTTAATATTGCCATATTCAAATTATTTCAGGAAGAAAACTTGCCGATATTAGCGTAAACTCGTCTATCCATTCTAATTGCAATCTTACCATCTTTCACGATATTAACAATTTCATTCGGGATTGGTGAACTTTTATATAATGAACGAAATCTGAAAAAATTTTGACCTGGAATCAACTTTATAATTTTTCAATTGACTGATAATTAATTTAACGTTACCTAGCTCGCATTTCACTGAGTTCATTTGTAGCCATAAAATACTTGTAGCCGATATTATTTTGCTGTTCATTATTTTTCATTGTCGGAATCTCATTCCCTGATGTCAATAGTTTCTTCAGATATTGTTCAGCATCTAGAATTCAATCAATATAAAGGTAACAATAAATGAAATATTAAAGACGAAGAGAATTAGAAAACTGCAATGAAAGTTCAAAAAAGGAAAAAATGAATTATGCAGTTACCTTTCTTGCTTTTTACTAGAATTTCACTGCTATTATCGACCTCATTTTTTTCATCAAGTAGGAAATTCAGCCATGATGTTAATGCTGCTAGATGGGCTGATTTTTTATCCATTTCTGTTTTCGCTTGTCGGTCAACAAAATTACGCTCAACTGTGAAAGAAATATTAATTTGAAGAAAAATCAAATAATCAATTATTGAAAGCTCCAAATTTTCGGGGACGGAAAAAAAATAAAAAGATGCAACTGAATAATATACGTGAAAAAAAAAGGAATAAAAAAATCAGATCTTTTTTACATATTTGTTGTGAGCAAACAAGCAAAAAAAAAAAAAAATGACTTTTATATAATTTTTAAATTAAGCTTGCTTAATCGTGACTAAAGAAAGCATAATTAAGATGGCCATCTTTTCTTGGGATATAAGTTTGTATGATCAGAGGGCCTTCAATGTGACAAGAAACTCGAATAAAGATAAGTGGAGAAAATTGTAATATCAGTTAAATGCAAAGATGAGATATAAAAATTAAATAATTGAATTTAAAGTATTACACCTGTATGTATTAATGGCTGGACAACATAGGTGGCATTCGTTGCTTTGCTGGAATCGGAAATAGAATTGATTGTGGTATTCAGCGGAAATCGAAGAAAGACGTCAGTATTCTCATTTTCTTCATGATTATTGGTGGAATTTGGTGTTTCAAGAACTGGGGTTAGAAATTTTCCTTCCGTTTCATGCAGACTGATGTGATCATAAGATGAACTCGATTCTGAAAAATTTATATGCCATGAACTTTATTCGAAGACAAAATACCAAAAATAACTGAATAAAGTTAGTGAAATTTACCTTGAAAAAGGACTGTAACTTACTTTTAATCTTCGGTTTTTGTAGTTCATGTCTTTTCTTCAGCAGTTCGAGTTTTTTCTTCATTGTCGTGCTTGAGGCATCAGTACCGGGTGAAAAGTGCAACAAAACTCTGGTGCGAGAATTGCAGATATTATCAACTTAAAATTGAAATATTATAACCGACAAACATACAAATTAACAAAACAAATACTATCATAAGGAAGAACTACAATAATGGATTAAAGCTTCTCAAATAATGGAACTTAGGCAATTTCTTCAGTTGTTCTTGCGTTTTAAGGATATATCGAACTGACTAACTCATATATAATTAGCAACTTCAAAAAAAAAAAAAGAAAAAAAAACTAGGAGAGAGCAGTGAAATTTATACCTGAGGGTGATTTCTGTTGGATTACTCGTTTGTCCGAAGAACTGTGCGGAACAAAGAAGGAGGTATCCTATAATAAAATATGAATTTCAATAAAAATCAAAATGCCTTTTCCTTTGTAATGATAGATGAAAATCAGATTTTAATCTTCTCAAAAATCAATAACGGCCCATAGAAACTGACTAAAATAATTGATAAAAATGGCAAGTAATAATAAGTATATCTGTCGTACTGAAATATAAGATTGGCAGGTACAGAAATGTCAAGTTTTTTTAATCATATAAGAAACTTGAAGAAAAAAAAACTCGTCATTACTTACTATATATCGTATATACTTGAAATTTCCTAGAAGCCAACTTTTGTTAAATAAAAGCTAGCTCAATAAAGCAATAAATAAATTTTTCACCTCTTTGTCACATCTGTCATTTACAACTGTTTGGCTTCGTGAAAAGTGGCGAAATGAATCCAGCTGTGATTTGTAAACAGTATTTTCTCTAAGATTTGTAAAATTGTGATAAGGGGTGGATGTAAATTCATTCTGTGGCAAAGTCCAAGAAAAAACATTATGGTCTATTGGTGTTGATGGGTTGTTTCCAATAGCACTGCCTTCATGATGTTCATGACTTACTTTCGCTAAAAATCGCATATTAATTTAAATATTGTTAAAACTAGCAACACTGCTTGATCACTCTCTACAATTATCTTCCGGCTGGACAAGAAGATATAGCTTCCAAGCGATTAATTATGTCGGTAAGAAATATTTGCTACTAATTAACTTTTTGATTAGATTATCACTTTTTCAAATCAATCAAACTAACCGATTATTCAAGGCTTTCTGCTCTAAATCTTTCACGAAAATTTCTTTTTTGCTTACACTATCATATTTGTTGACATTTTCGCATCATGATAAAGAAAGGATAGTATATGGGACATATAAGTAGGATAAGGAGAACAATCATCAAAAGCAAGTGAATGATAAACCTTCATAAACATGCGCCATCACTTTCTTGATATCTTCCATCGATATTTTCACTCTGATCTAATAATTCCACTTCCTATTAGTAAATAACAACAAATCATTGTTAATTATTATGAAAAAAAAAAAAAGAAAAAGAAAAAAAAAAGTTCATTTATCATTGGATCTTTCGAATACATACTGAATTTTGATGTATAATGATAGAAACAAATGAGTTAGCTATATATAGTATCATTTAAATCTCAACTTATAAATATTTCGATTATAATGGAAGAGATTTAACTTGTCTAATTGCAATATTTTTAAGTCATTAAATTCTCGGAAAAGTTAGGTTATTATGTAAGCTTATTATTGCAATCCTTTTTATTCGAAATAACTATAATTTAAATTAATCCCATTCAACTTTATCACTGCTTGCAAATTAATTGATGTGTTAAAGTTTATCGAAACATATTTCGTAATATGGAAAGCTGTAAATAATTGCACTCATATGTAACTTTGAGAAGAACATGAATTGATTAATCTTCTTACTTCCTGCCAATATATTCTATTGGAAAATTTTGAACATCAAAAGAAAAGAAATTAAATAATACAAAGATCAGAAGTTATTATCACTCTTATCATTCTTGCCATTGCAGAAATACTTGAGACAGAAGTATATATAGTGTTTGAAATCCCAAAAAAAGTCGCATTAAGGGATCCGGAAATGTTTTCGAAATGCAATTTTCTCAAAAACCCGAAAAAACTTCCAACAAAGCCGGAAACATGCCCAACCCATCCAACAAATACAAAATTTCAAAATTAAATTAGCCGCAAAATTTACGCAGTGTATAACAGCTCTAAAGCGCATTGTTGCACAATTCTTATGGCATGCTGCATGTTTTGCATGCATTTGCTTTCTCATTATTGTCATTGTTGACGTGTCATAGTTCTATTTACTAATGGATTTGGTAACCAAATCTAAATTAAGCTTTCGAATTCATTTTTAAATTCATCCAAAACTCTCCTCAAATCTTTTCGTTATGAATATTTCGATTATAGTCGAAAAATTGATTTTTATTTTCAGAATTAATTTGATTTCTAGAATTATGCTTATTATTTATTAATTGTAATTTATTTGCATCACAAACCAAGATTAATTCTTAGCAAAGTTGAACCATTCCATCGCAATATGCTACTAATTTTTATGGTGCTGCATTATAATTTGTATGAAAGCTCATAACTGGTCCTAGTCTTGAAGTAGTTATTAAGAAGGCCTGTAGTAAGGGCTTGTTTTTTTTACATTTTCACGAGATGATCAATTTTTAGAGAGAATGATCAAGATCAATTAGCTTTGTACAAGGAATAAGATTATAATATCTATAAATTAATAACCTCCTAACTTGCTAAGAATATTGTCATGTTTTTGATTTTCATCAAATTTCTAAACTATTTTGAATAGCTTTTCAGCTGGATAATGTTCAAAAATATATTGGATAAGATGACTAATATTCAAGATATCCATGCTGTAAGTTTCTTAATATTTCAATTAGTAAAATATGATTCACTTAACTCTTGATTATCATGTCCCATACCTTCTTTAGTAAAACTTTACCATGTTTGCTACTTTCTCTACAAGCATGATAAATAAGTGATTAAAGAGATTTTTAATAAAAATCAAGCATTATTACTGATAAGAAGCAATTATTTTATAACTATTGAAAGCATTATAGCAAGCCTTAAAAAACTGATAGGATTTGATGAAAAATGAATTGCATCATAATAATTTGAATTATGATTACAGTAAGATATTAATCAAAATATAATCATTTAATGGTTGTCAAGAATTAACTTGTAATTCATAGCTATTCCTTTCATACTTTTGTTCATTTAATACTAAATTCTTATTGAATAATTTTATGATATATATTATAGCGCAAAAAGCTCGATGTGATTCAAGGATTACGCAAATTCAGTCAAAATTATTGCGAATCTTTTAATAATTTTTATTAGCAAATAAGATAGGAATATATATTCTCATTCATTTCAACATGAAATTTGTTATAACTCATACTCAGGTTAAAATTCTATGGCGTGCAAGAAGTGGCGTGAAATTATTAAATCCTTCGGCCGTTTTATATCCTGAAATAGGTGTATGTTTAGACAACAAACCAATAAGATTGAAGCTACATAAAGGCGAGCAATATTCCTGGTGTTCATGTGGCTTGTCCGGAAACCAAGTAAACATTAGTTTCTTGTAAATAATTTAGTGTGCATTTTGTTTGATTTTTACTTTCTATAAAACTCTGAATGATGAATTTATGGGTTTTCTTGCTGATTTCAACAGATCAGTTAGTATGCAAAATTCAGTAAGCTCGGTAAAATATGCACGTATTTGAAACGTACGGATCAAATTGCTATTTATTTCTTTTTCTATTGCACTGAAATTTGAGATAATTATGATGTTTTAGCCATGGTGCGATGGCAGTCATAATGCAGAAGGTGTCACAACATTAAGACCTGTACATTTCGAGGTTGAAAAAGACGGAGAATATAATATTTGCGTATGTAAAGCAACAAAAAACCGTCCGCTTTGCGACGGTCAACATATTAAGGTATAGTTTCTTCAGCAAGAAGTGACGCTATAAATTCTTAGATTTAAAGACGTTTTTTGACACATTTTTCTAAATCTCGTTAAAGATTTGAATATTTTAGAAAATATTTCTATGAAACCACCATTGGCAGCCGCGCCTTTGTAAAAGGAATCGTTAAAAGAATTTAGTCAAATTTAGATGTTCGTGAAATTTATAATTTCGTGGAACTTTATCACTAAACTATTTATGATATCGTTTTGTTGGTTTTAATTGGAAATGCATTTCTTCTACTCAAATCTCTCCTTTGTTTGATGAGTTGCAGGTGAAGAAACGACGATATACGGATCCACCTCAATATTGTGCATATGCCGAATCACCTGTTTATGAAGGGGTAGCCAATAAGCTCGGATATAAACCAAAACAAGGGCGTTGGCACTTCTGAATTTAGTAAATGTAACAAAAGAGAAATGAATATGTTAATATGTTTAGTTCATTTGTATATGCTTAGTTCATTTGTATAATTAAACTGGAATTTCAAATTTTCAATTTCATTTCGAGTCAACATCAGAACAGAAATTAGAGAAGAAGAATATATATATATATTACTAGTTTTACTCAAGATCATCAGTATAGTTTCCTTCGGCAGCCAAAGCATTAAGCTTTGCTCTTTGTCGAAATATTGCTTGCGCTTCTTTCGGACTATGCATCATCCAAGCTTTTAGAGCTGAAGTTTGTAGAGCTCGACCGTAACTGCAAAATATATTCTATCACTAACTATAATGATCTCAGAAATTCCACAAATGGAATTTGAGTTTTCGGTAAGCAGATTCCTAATAGAACATGTTTGGAAACACAAACGACGCAAACCTGAAAGAAAGTTTCCATGGTTTGTTGATTGTTATTTTGTTAATTTCATTCAAATTTCTAGTAGCGTCATTCTCTGATTGACCACCGGACAAGAAAACAATACCGGGCACTGCTGCAGGAACTGTCCTCAATAGCGCTGTCAATGTTTTGTTAGCGATTTTGTCGTGTCCAACCTTGAATTCATAATTGCAGTTCCGAGAATGAATATTTTATATTGCAATTGTTGCAAATTAATTTGAAATTTCCTAAAATTTACCTTATTAGACGCTTTTCATGACTTATTCATCTAATAAAAACCACCCACTAAAGTTAAATAAAAAACCTTTTCTGTGGATTCTGATCCTGTCACAACCATATTCGGTTTCAGAAGAGTACCTTCGAGGTAAACATTATAATCATGAAGTGATTTATAAACTTCTGCTAAGACTTGTTCCGTAACTTCTTTAATCCTTTCCAAATCATGTTCACCATTGCAAAGAACCTAAAGATTTAAATCTTTGGTGGTCAAATATGTACAAGTATTATATTTTTAGGAACTGACTATTTAAATTAATAAAGTAGTTCGATTTATAAAAATCAGAGGAAGACTTTCAAAATTAATAATAGAACCTCCGGCTCAATTATTGGTACTAATCCTGCCTGCTGACTTGAAACTGCATATTGTGCTAAAATCTTGGCATTTTCCTTCATAACTTTTCGTGATGGTGTAATTTTGGAAATCACATATACACAACGCCATTTCGCAAACTGACACCCGCCTTTTTTGAAATATTTAGCTCTTTCTTGCAAATCATCCAGACCTATAAAATAATTCATGAAAATAATTCCCGGATTTAGTCTGAGTTCTATTTATTTAAAAAGTAGGGAATTATGTATCCTTTCAGAAAAGAGAATCAAAAATTATAATTGCAGAGAGATATTTACTCACCGCTTGTGATATATTCTGAACTTCTATCAAACTGTTTAAGACCTTTGTCAAGTTTAATTCCCGGCAATATGCCGGCTTCTCTGATGATATCCACAAAACTTTTACCGGCATCATCTTTCTAAATTGGAAGACATCAAAAAGAGAGTAAAGAGACCACTCACTTTTCCGTAGTAATTTTTTGCAAATTTTCGAAAAAAAATTTCATTTTCAACTTGGATAAATATATAAATAATTTTTATGATTGCCGAATGTATACTACTTGCGCAACTATAAGTTTGCAGAAATGAGACTCGAGCTGTAAACTTCTTGCTATCTCGAAAATAATCTATCAACTATTTTCATGCTTACTATATGATAATAAATTGATAATTTACCTGATTAAATGTTTCTTCATGCAATATAATTCCTGAGATATATTGTGATATATTTGTTGTTGTAAACAATAAATGCCGATAATTCTTCCGGTTCTTTGCGTTATTTTCTATTCCAATCACGGCGAATCGTTTACCTATTGTGTCTGAAACTTATAAAAAACTAGAAGAAGTTCTGACAATTTTCCCGAGATTTTCATTTCATTATACTAATCATGTGAAAATGAATAATTCCATGTGTAACATATGGAAATATAAAACGATGCCTAGCAAATGAAATGGTTATTTCATATTACTTTTTTCATAATTTTCATCATATAATAGCTAATGCTATGTTGATGGTAATGAAAAGTACTGAAGTATTCCAAAATTAATTTAAATTTTGATAAGATGCCAATATCTTACCAATGCTTTCATCAGCTGCTAGAATACCCTTTCCGGGTTCCACAAGTTTCCGGGCGATTGCATACAATTCATCCTGTTGATTTTTGCTAAGCGTTGCTACCTCAACAATCGTTTCCTTTGCTCCGATAACATTTTCATTGTTGCTGATATCTCGATTGTATGTCAAAAGAATACTTCCAATGATCACCAATATTCCATCAATCAATATTCGATATATATTCAGTGGCATTCATACGTATTTATATAAACTATCTGAAAATTTTCTCTTTTTTTCTAAATTTCTTTAAATTTAGTCAAATAGTAAGCTAATTTTTCCGTAATAAATGCTTCACTGTGTTAGATTAGAATAGAATATGCCGAAACATACAGTAACGTTTCATGAAGACTTGTCAAATGAGACAGATGAAATATAATGTTTCATTTCGTGGTGTGATCACAGGCTGCATTATTTGTTTTCGATTTTAGGGTACATTAACAGTTCGGACCGTTGTAGTCTGGGTTAATGTGGTGTGGATAGTGGCTTTCGTTGGTTGGTTGGTTGGTTTGGGTTTTGTTGGCGTTTATGTTCCCTTATGTACCTATACGCTCCCTTATCATTGATATGAACAATTAAACTAGTTTCACGAATTTTGAATTCGCATTGAAAAAATGAAATTCAGGACAAGAATTTAGTAATCAACAGGAAGAGGTTGTGATGCTTTTTTTTTTTTTAATTTGTTAAATTTTTGCAGCATTTTCGCTTTAAATTCTTGTCATAAATTTTACTTTTCAATTCTAATTAATGAATATGTTTGAAGGGTGTAGCAAAATGCAAATATTTGTGAAAACATTGACTGGCAAAACGATTACCCTTGAGGTAGAATCGTCTGATACCATTGAGAATGTGAAGGCTAAAATTCAGGATAAGGAGGGCATTCCACCTGACCAGCAACGACTTATTTTTGCAGGTAATTTGTACATCTTTTTTTTCTATCATTAAATTTAATTTATAAATCTGTTGTGGGTGTTGCGTGACTTGACGTAACATGGCTACACTTCGGTTATGCTTCGGTTATGATGATATATTGGTGATAAAAGGTGTCCTGGCCTCTGAGAGTATCATGAATTTAAATATGCACCTCTGAGTCGAAGTATTCCTCGAAGTTGAAAAGGTCGCTAACCCCAGGTTCTTTGGATATTTCCTATTATTTTTATTAATTTGCTTAAATTTGGAATTGCTGACTCCCGAGTGTATTATACTTTAATATAATACATGAGGACGGACCCAGCCATATTCATATTTTGATTTTTTCTAACTAATAGGTAAACAGTTGGAGGATGGTCGAACGCTGTCAGACTATAATATCCAGAAGGAGTCCACGCTTCATCTTGTATTGAGGTAAGTTCTTTTCTGTATTTGGATAAAATCAATTTATTACCTTCGCGGTCATGATGTTAATTTTGCTTTGGTGCACTGATTTAATGAACGAAATATAGCTCTCTGAACTGCGAATATTTCTTTTGAAATGGTGAAGAAACAATATCTCGTCTAAAATTATGTAAAATAATAGATTGCGGGGTGGTGGCAAGAAAAGGAAGAAGAAGGTTTACACTACGCCAAAGAAAAACAAGCATAAGAGGAAGAAGGTCAAGCTTGCTGTCCTGAAATATTACAAAGTAAGTAGTTCTGAGTTTCTTCGGAATATTCATGAAAATGGAGGGCATGCACTTGCATACATCAATTTTAAACTTGAATGGGCTATTGATCTATTTTACGATCATTAAACACATATGGATATTATTATTTAAAAAACGTGGGATGTGAGTTTTTTTTCTGCATCTATCCGCAAAATTTTTATTTGCAGGTAGATGAAAATGGTAAAATCACCCGTTTACGGAAAGAATGCGCATCGCCATCATGCGGTGGAGGCGTTTTCATGGCGAGTCACCAAAATCGATATTACTGTGGCAAGTGCCACCAAACATTGGTAATGCAAGACCCGAAAGAAAAAGCTTCTGGGAAAGCTAAATAAAATTGTACTTGTTATTTATGTTATTTTTTTGGAAACCTTTCGCAATAAATTTGTTTTTGGTATGCATGTACGTTTTACAACAATACACAATATAATATAGTCGTGGATGGTTGTTTTGAAAATAAAATAGGTTTGGAACAGGTTTGCGTCCAAATGGTCTGAAATGCAAAAAAAAGCTTCACATGGCATTCATGAATGATATTTCGTTCCTTTTCAAAGTGATAGGAGTGCTGGATGGTCTGTCGCGCATACTTGGAAGATAGTAGTTTGACCTTTCTGAGCTTATCCAATTTCTCCGTAGAGTTGTCCCAACACGGTGAAATACTGTGAAGTGATTTCGTGGAGTATTAAACGATGATGATGGGATTTTGCGTGGAGCTGCATCTTGGTTTATGCATGCTGCATGTCGGAAAATCCGAAAGATATAATTAATGTAAATGAAGGTCAAGGAACGTGTATTTCAAATGGATCAACAGGCAGATGAACATGTTTATCCTAAAACGATAAGCAGGGAGATAAACATGTTTTCCGCCAAAACGATAAACATGTTTATCGTCAAAACGGTTAACTAAAAAATAAAGCGAGGTCGACCAATCATGAAGGGATACATTGGAGATCAAGAGAGGATTTAAAAGGTTTGGATTTTGGAGCAGAATCAGTTTTTCTACAATTTTCAACCAAGCATCAGTTTTAACGAGTATTTCGACAGCAAGTCATCTAGATGGATGGTTTCTACAACAGTTTTCAACGACGACTACAGCAATAGTCGATTTGAATGACACGACAATCAAGGGACAGTTCTCATTTCTACGAGTGAAAAAGGAAAGAATATCGAGTGATAAACTTACTTGGGTAATTGTTCCATCGTAACTGTTCCATCTATTAATAAATTCTTTCTTCAAACAGGAAACGTCTTTTTCATAAAAAATTATTTTCCCGATATAGCATCGATGCTGAGATGATTTATCCATGTTTTGTTTTTAAATTTTTAATCGCTAACTTGAAAAATGCTTTAAATAATATAATCGTAATGATAATTTCCTAATTTTTCTTTATTAAATTTTGGCTGAATTATAAAATCTGAAGAGATATAATGTTGGATAATAAATTTGGCAATGAAATGCAAACGAAAAAAAAAAAAACAGAAAAAGGCATAAATAAGGAATGTTAACAAAGGAAACAGAAGATCATAAAGAATTTAGAGAAATGTTTATTAATGAATGAATTTATGAAGAGAAAGAACAAGAAAGCTGATGTACAAAATGCAAATAATAGCAAAAGATGAAAATCAACTTAATATAACTTCAACTAATTAGAGTTGCAAAAAATTCAATAATTCATTAAGATAAAAAAAAAATTTGATTTTTCTTAATCATACATTTTAAAGAAAAATTCAATAATTCATTAAAATTTGAATTTAATCTTGCCTTACTTATACATTTTTTTTTCTTTTTTTAGATTTATCATTTTTGAAAATAATTCAAAAATTTCTTGAAAAATTCATAATCGTTAATTGAATAGCATTGTAAAATTCCCGCTTCTTCTGCAATATTTTCTATGATTTAAACGAATTATTTCAAAGAAAAGATTATTATATATAATAAGGATAGATTAGCAAATAAACCTCTGTTTCAGTATTACATTTTTTGAGTGAAATTTCGATGAAAAATTTATTAAAATTTGGCAAAAATTTATTAATTAAATTTTCCTAACTAATTAATTTTTTCATGTGTGATTAAATTATTGCTGCTCTGATACATAGATCATAAGTTGATATATTACACCATCCACAACTAGCTTGACAATTTTCTGCCATCCATTTTTTCCTTCGACTACATTCACCTTGTGATCGCATTTGGGAACATGAAATATGCCGATCGAAGCAACCTGAAAATTTCATCTCAAAAAATCAAAAATATATAGAGCTAATATTAAATAATATTTATTTAGTATAAATTAGATTAAGTTAATAATTAAAAATTTCCAATCCAATTCAAAGTTAAAAATTTAAATCAAATTAAATCATAGATAAATATTTTATAGTTTATAATTTATAATCCAGAAGTTAAAAATTTAAAAAATTTTTAAGCCAAAGTTAAAAATTTAGCAAAAACTTAAAATTCATAATCTTAATTTGTAATTAAGCCAAAATTAAAAAATTAATTTAAAATTTACAAAAATTTCTAATCAAAATTTTTAAATTTATAATCCTTTCAATACTTGCTTTATTTCAATTCAATTTTTTGAAAATTTTTCCGAAACTAATGCAAATTTTCGTTTTTTTTTTTTTTAAATTTGAAATAAATTTAAAATGAATCCGTTCAATTATTTCAACCAAATTTGTTGATAAATTTAGAGAAATTCTTTTTTTTTTTTTGCCAAAAAGCAAAAATATTTATTACCTTTTTGTGTATTATCAATGCTTTTACAATATCCGCAACTTCTACGACAATACATGCTCATATATTCAGTTTTATTCGAACATTCACCATTTTTGGCCCATAAACTACAGCATGGATCATCGTTCAAACATGTCATTGTCGTCGTTGTCATCGTTGTTGTTGTTGTCGTCGTTGTTGTTGTTGTCGTCGTTGTTGTCGTTGCTCCTACTACCTATTAATGTTTAATAAATTTAAATTTCTTTTTAGTATTACTTCTTTCTTCTTTTTTTCTCAATGCAAAAGGGATTTTAACAATTGAAACAGTTCGAAATAGGAAAAAACAGATTTAAATCATACTTTTGTTTTGTTAACAAATTTATGAATTCGGCCATCATTTGTGTGATGTCTTGAAGTTGATATATTTCTATCTTGTTGCGTTACAGGTAAACTTGTTTGATTTGCAAAAAATGATTGAGTAATGTGTAAAGGTGTAATAGGAAAGTAAGATCGAGATGTTGATGTTGATGAAATCTGAATTCATTAGATATATACATATGCATATAAATCGAGGTAAACTATAAAATTACCTATTCCAAAAATCACATCGCAAATTTTACTCACCGAATTCGCAATCTTCGATTTACAGTAGCCTTCTATGCAAACTCCCATATAACATGCATCGCCAGTAGCAAATTGCTCGCATCGTTTTCCAAGTTTAATTTTTGCGACACAATGTGGCGGACCATTTAGTAAATCGCAAAATAAGAATTGTGAATCGCAAGTTGGTTTTTTATGGCTGCAAGTTGGTCGTGGTGCATAAGTATACATATAATCCGTATATGCATTTGATAAACCTAAACTTTATGTGATTAAATTTTTGATTAATTTAAAATTTTAAAGTTGTAATTTTTTCTGTCTCTCTTTTTTTTCCATGCTATTTTTTGCACGAAGTTTAGAAGAAGAAGAAGAAGTAGTAAAATTAGCAAATTTGCTAACCTTGTTTGTTTGTTAAATTAAATGGACGCATATTTGCATCAGCAAAATGAAGTGGAGTTGTGCAAGATATAATCTCTTCTGGATAATCCTGAATTAATCAATAATTATCAATTCTACTATTTTATTTCATTTCTTTTTCAACTTGCAGATAAAAATTATTTAAAAAAGCAAAATAGAAAAAAAAAGCCAAGACAAAATTTGTTTAAAAAAAAAAGGAAAAAAGCGAGAATTTTTTTTAAAAAGAATTAAATGAATGAACATTTTGAAAAAATTTGAAAAAATCCCATGAATTATCTTAATAACAATCAACAACAAATATTGCGAAAGATTGAATTGTATACTTAATATTAACTGATTATCAGAAATTATTTAAAAATCATTTTTGTTTTTTAGAAAAAATAAAAATTCAAATTTGTCATTCTTTTTTTTCTCTCTTCATTTCCTTCATTTTCTTTGTAATCTTTTTTACTATTTTTTTTTTTCTATAACTTAGAATAAATTACTACAATTAAACTGTCTTGTAGTTTAAAAGTTACCTGAAAAATTTTTTCAAATTTTTATTTTTCATTTCTATGAATATCTATTTCGAAGAAAAATTTCAAGAACTGTATTACTCGAAATGAAAAATGGTTGTTAATCAAAAATAAACCAATAAAATATTCAATGTTTAGAATTTCACGAAGTACATACTCGTTCTCGTTGTATTCGATTTTGTCGCATTTGTCGCCATTCTTCGAAAATATAATCAACGAAGGAATGATGAAAATAGAAGACGGGGTCATTAGCAGAGGTCACCGGTGGCTTCATATCACCACCTATCCAGATATGAACGCTAGCATGATAATATTCCAAGGCTGAGAAATTTGGAGGATATGGACATGCTGGAAAAATGCGTATTTTTGAATTGTTGAAATTTTTATTATTGAAAACAAATTGAAGTGAAATAAATGAATATGAGAAATATTCAAAAAATTCTACTCGCATCAAAAATTTTTTAAAATATTTTGATGTTTATTTTCGAAAAATTTTTCAAACTTTTGTTATCAAAAAATTTAGAAAAAATTTCTTAACAATTCAATTAGCAAAATTTTTTTATGCTTAGAAAACTTTAAAATTTTTAGAGATCGAAGTTTTTTCAAGAATTTCACGAAAATCGAATTGAAAAATAAGGAAAGCTGAAATTTTATTGGCTAAAGTTAAAAAAATTTGATAAGAAATCTTTATAAATTTTCTTCCTTTTCTGGTCTTCTCTTCCTAACTTCACCCTTTCCTTCTCTCTTTCTTTCTCTTTCTTCCTCTTTATTTGTATTATCATTTTATTAATAATCATTTTGTTATCATTATCAGTGATTAAATTTTCATAATTTTTTCATTCATGTTTGTTTGATTATAAACTTGCCTCTTGTTGGTGCCGTATAGGCTAATATTCCTTCGATTCTTTCTTGTTCATAAACCTTAGCAATATTTTGATCTGTAAACAGATGTCCTTCGTGTCCAAGATTCCTAAATAAAATAATTCAGTTTGATTCGACAAGTTTAGAAGGAATTTTCCGAATACCTGATGAAAAGACGACCGAAAAAGGTTAATTTTTGAACCTGGTTATCGTTGGATGACCTTCGAGTGTTGTGAATTCGGCAAATGGTCCATTAATTACTTGGCCAGTGGAATTGCTATCTCCCATCAAGATTGGACTCCACATGATCGAATCTCGAGGATTTGATAAATGTTGATCTAGGGTTGAATCCCAGTATGGCAACGCAATCGATGGATCAATTAAGCGTAAAGCAATTTCCATTCTGAAAAAAAAAAGAAAAAAAAAGGAAAAAAGACTAAATTCATTGATTGTAATTTTACTTAAAAATTCTTGAAGTTGAAAAAATAAGAGTTTCATAACTTAATTTTTAATAAAATTGAAAAAGTAAAAACATGAAAAGTACAATTAGAAATCTAAATAACTTTTAAATTGGATTTTGGAGTATTTCGTTTTTTTCATTTTTATTTAGATGAAATATACAAAAATAACTATGAATTATTCATTTTGTATAGCTAATCTTTGTTGTATGAGTAAATTTGAAATTAGATTGCAGTCTTTAGAAATTTCATCTTTTGCAAACAAAAATAGATACTCTTTTTCGTTTATATCATCTTAATTTAAAGGATAAATATATGAGAAAATTTAGTAATTCATTTTAAAAAAGCAATTCCATTTCAATAGAAAACTTCGTCTTGACTAGAAATCGAATATTGTAAATATCTTTTCAAATCTCAAAAAAAAAAGAAAGAAAAAATTATTTTGATATTAAATTCATTCATTTATTAATCGATTTTGGAAAGCAAAATATTTAAGGATAAATTGTTTATTTCACTTTCAAGACAAATTATAAAAGTTTTTCTGATGGTTTTTGCTCTTGCTGAAATTCCGTGAAACTTTCAAAATCGATCAATAATTTCTATTTTGAAATATTTCCCCTACCATTTGAATATTTCTGAAAACGATCCATCAATTCATTCTTCAAATCGATAAACTCAAGCAGTAATATTTGGAAAAAAAATTTTTATTTTAAAATTGAAAAGTTTTTATTTTTTTATTATTATTTTTTTTTCCAAAATTATATTTCAAACCTTTTTATAAATTCTCGATGCCATAGCAAAAATGACGGCCCTGAATGTGCTCCACTTGCTGTTGCTTCCTATAAGTATCGTTTTTATTATTGTTCTATTACTTGTACTTATTAATTAATAATTGTGTTAATTAATAACCATATTTAATCATTTCCAATTTGCGTATAAATTTATATTATCTAGGATATATCTCTTTTATTATCTTATTATTTTAATAATTTATTTGCATATTGATTAGATTTAAAAAATTTGCAACTTTCCTTTCAATTCTAAAATAAACACTTGAAATTCGATTACTCTGATAGCATAGATGTATGTCCAGGTGTCATTTTTTTTTTTTTGTTTTTTTATACATAAAAATAGAGAAGTTTGGAATTTTTTGACTAGCAATTTGATATTTTAGAATTTGAAGATTCCGATAAATTCCCGCTTCCTAATTCATTCATATTTTGTCGCACCAGAAAGCATTCCATTGAAATCAGAAGGAAAGTCTTGAAATATAGATGAGAATCTGAATTTTGGCCAAGAAATTGGAAGAATGAGACAAATTATCCTTCAGCCACACGTACCATTCGATGAATATTAGCCAAGCGATCATACTCTCCGGAAGTTTTAATTTGTCGAATTGCACTGAAGAAGCGTTCTCTTTCATCCTTATTTAACAAACGAATTTCCTTCCGGACTGCTCGTTGCAATGCTTGACCGTTCCGCAACAAACACCTTCCGTCCGGCATCAAATTGCCCTGCAAAAGAAGCAACGGATTGGTCATTTTTTCACTTTTAAACTTGCAAAATTAATTTCATGATATTCTGAAGAAATTTGAAGTGAATTTTGATTAAAATTTTAATTCCTCAAAAAAACAAAAAAAAAAAAAAAGAATTTAATTAATTTACAACGAAAAATTGTTTATGCTTTAAAAAAAAGAAAGAATTGTTTTTTTTTTTCCAAATTTCTCGAATTACGTGAATTTCTGAAAAATAAAATTTACGATAAAATATTAACCTCAAAATATTGGCATAAGCATTGCAAATTCAAACAATCATAAACTGATGGAACAGATGAAAATTGTTGCGGTATCGCGGGAGAAAATTGATGATTGTGGAATATTGCGGCTGCATTTACCTTTAATTGAGGTTGAGAAGCGATAAATGGTAAGTTTGCTCTTACCGCCATATCAAATTGACGAAATTGATAACAAATTTCCACAAAACCTGATAATTTTCTGATAATTATCTGTTTTCTGTGATAATATGATGGTTCAATTGAGGATATTTTGCTAGAATTATTCGAAATGCTCTTCTATTGATAAGTTGCTTTTAATAATATTATAGTTATACCTAATAAATTACATCTAACTTTTTAATTAATTCTAATGATATCAATCATTAGTTTTTCTTTTTCATTTAATTTAGTAGCTAACTAAGTCAAAACACGCAATTTACGTCAATCAACGTGAAAAATGTTTCACCAATCCATTTGAAACCGCTAATATATAGATATATATTTAATAATTGAATTAATATCTATAATATAATGAATGAGCTAGGTTTGTATTATTAAGAAATTCAGGTGAGGTAAAAAATTTGCATATTAAAAATTAGATGAAAATATTTTAGAAATTAGATACAATAAGTAAAATAAAGGAAACAAACCAGGTGGTGCTTGACTACAATCAACAGGTAACATTATTCCTTGGGACTGAGACAATGATATCATTAATATGATAATAATTATCAGTTTTAGTAATAAAATTATCAACCAACTATTAAGTGAAATCATTTTGCATCGAATCTGAAAGTTACATTTTACATTAAATTGATTTTAATTTGGCATAATTTTTGACAAAATTATTTTGATGATAATCGTTTTCAGTGAGATATCGAAAATAATAGTTGTTAAAAATAATTTTGTTATGTTTCTCAACTTGAATAATTTTAAAAAATTTTGTTCAGATGTATGGAAAATCAAAATAAGGACAAAATTTTTAATTAAAATTAATGAAATAAGTCAAATGACCTTTCTATTTAAAGTACAAGCTTTTTTTTCTTTTTCAATTGCAGAAAAACAAAGAACAAAATATCTTTCGCCTACCATTCAAATAAATTTCATGATAACAAAACTATTTATTACCAATGAACTTGTAAAAAATATCGCAATTCTGAGGTAATTTGCATCCATTAATTGCTTAAAACCAAAATTTCATCTATGAAAAAAAAAAAAGAAACTTGGTAAAAGTTTTTAGCTTAAAGTTTGGAGAACTAAAAAAAAATTTGGGAGGAAAATGCTCTACCGGCATTACTTCTTTCATAACTAAAAAGTCTTTTTTTTTTTTTCGCAAAAGTTGCGATTTTTTCGTTGAAAAATGCTTGAAATTTTCAATATTTCTTGAAGTCCATTTAATTCTTTGAAAAAAATATTTCACATCTTTTCTTCTTAATCTTTTTTCCTTTTCATTTCTATTTATTTTCCGAAAATATTTTCGTATCAAAATATTATTTGTCTAATTCTTTACAAGAAGAATTTCTGAAAGCTTTGGAGTACTTCTTTTCCAGAATAGCCAAGAAAAAGAACAAAATTTTGAAAGAATGCTGCTCAAAAAAAGTTTCTTTTTTTCAAAAAATTTTTTTTGATTCCTTGTAAATTTAGTAGTTATTTTTTTTTTTTTTTTTTTTTAGTTTGTTTTTGAAAGAAAAAGTTTTGTTGACATTAAATTTGTTGTCTTCATCATTTAAAAAAAAAAAAAAAAATTGGTAATCACTAAAAAAAAATATTATTTCAATAACTTTTGCATTTTTGTAATTTTTATCATTACTGAATTTTTATATTTTGAAATGAGAAATGAATTTTCTTAAAAAGAAACCTTAACTTTTCTTTATTGAAGAAAAAGATTTAAGATAATTAATTGGATGAAAATTTATGATGGAATAAAAGTTGTATCATTAGCTATTATTCATCTTAAATTGATGGTTTAAAAAGATGTCTTAGGAGAAACAACAAGAAATGAAAGTATTAATTGAAATCAGAATATAAACGAAATTAAAATAGGAAAAAAAAAGAAATAAAAAGTAGAAAAAATAAATTTTTTTTTTAATTTTAGGTTTTTGTGTTTTCAATTCTTAAAAATAATTTGATTTTTACAGTATAGCGATCAGTAATTTTCGATACAGTAATTTATATGTTTATTTAAGTAATGTATAGAAATATTTCCTTTTTTTTTCTTTTTTTCATCTTTGATCATTTGCGAGTAAATTAAATTGATTAGTTGAGAAGAACTTATCATCATATATACTAGTGGTGGTGTGATGATAAATGAAAACTGGAAATATACCAAAAACCAAAAATTGAAAATGTAATCAGAATTAATAAATTAAATATGCAGATTTGAAATTTAACATAAAAAATTCAATTTAACTTTCTTTGTTACTTAAGTTTTTTAATTCAATAAATTTAATGAATGAAATCGTAAAATTTTATCTGTAAAGAAAATTTATCATTATGATAACATCACAATGTTAGTTCTAATTTTTGGCTCTATTTTAAATAAACATATTTCCTAGCCTTGACAATAAATTATATCATCCAAGCTGTTAATGATATTGGCAACTTTTTTTTTTTTTTTTTTATTTTGATTTTATTTCCAGTCAAGGAATTCTGCCCATTGAACTCTGATTTTAAGTAAAATCTAATTAAGTTAGATCTTACTTAAATTATTCTAAATTTAATTCAATACTATATTAATAATTTAAAACAAATTTGTAAGTTAAAAAAAACTTGATGCTAAAAAATAATTGCAAATTTACTATACATGATGTACTTTTGCATACTGTAAATCATTTGTTCTGTAATTGCAAAAAATGCATATTTAATGAGAATTTTTAGATTCAATTTTAAAATTTTTTGAAATTATTAATTTCATTTAAACGATGCACTTAATTATTACGCAATCATTGTAATTAATTGTTCATTGTTAGACACAAATATGAGAAATGAAATTAAATTTTGAAAGATAATGAATTCGTAGTTTTATGATTGTTGGAGACAAAATGGAGTAAATGAAAAATGACATCAATCATCGTTGTCTGTCAACTTGCCTCCTTTTCCTTTCATCGATGGACAAGTTTAAAGTTTTATTTATATTAAGTACCTGAGTACTTCTTTTTACCCAAATGACACTTCAAATGAAGCAAACTATTATTGAGTAATACCTAAACTGACAGTAAATATCACCTTTTATTATTTTTTCCCTTATCGAAATAATTTAAATTTTAACTTTTTTTTTGAATTTTTTTTTTACAATTATTTTAAAATAATTGAATTTACAATGCATATGTAAATTGTGTTTTCTTTTCTAAAATAATTTTTCGGTTGAACTAATTTATAGTCTAAAAGATAACGATTTATGCATATAAAATTATTTTGTTTATTTTAAATTTCAAAATTTTTAATCGAAAATTTAATATGAATAGTTGAGAAGATCAATGAAATAAATGGTCCAAAATTCATTCAAATAGATACTACAATAAATTTAAAAAAAAAAAAAATGCTTTTAAATTGAAATAAAATTAAATGAAAAAAAAAAAAAAAAAAAAAACGAAAATAACATTTCGATAATTTGCAATAATTATTTCAAATAATAAAATTATTTGTAATTCAACAAAGTTCAAAATACGATAAACATTAGACTTTCTGTGGCCGAATAATTTTGTTACTTAAATTTAAATTTCATACTTATTTGATATCTGAAATATATTAACTTAATTTGATAATATCCATTATTTTAGAGAATTATTGTAGATAAAATTTCCTAAATACATATATATTTTTAAATCAAATTAAATAAGCATATTGATATTGGAGAAGAAAAAAAAAAACTAAATACATAGACATGTATATAGGATGAATATTCAATATATTCAAACATATTTTACAAAAAAAAAACTTTTTAAATTCAATGTATTTAAATTTACAAAAAACTCGACCTACCTAAAATTTAACTGAAATTACAAATAACTCGACCTATCTAAAATTTAATTGAAATTGCAAATAACTCGACCTACCTAAAATTTAACTGAAATTACAAATAGCTCGATCTATCTAAAATTTAACTGAAATTACAAATAACTCGATCTATTTGAAATTTAAATAAAATTACAAAATAACTCGATCTATCTAAAATTTAACTAAATTTTAAATTAACTGTTGATTAATAGAAATATTTGGAAATTTCTTTGAAAGTTAAACGAACCAATATATGATCCCATTAAATTGCAAAAAAAATACTTTTTACAACTGATATTTGATTGATGAAATTACACTCCCGAAAAAAGTGGCGAGAGGTAATTCTTCACTCTCTCTCTCTCTCCCTCTCTCTTTCTCTCTCTCTTTCTTTCTCCAGAAAATCAATTAGAAAAAAATTATTGTTTTGTTAAATAGAATTAATTTTTTTTAACAATTATCTTTTTTTTTTTCTTTTTTTTTTGAGAGAGAAAGATAGAGAGATATAAAGAAGTTGTCGAATAAGAATTTTAAGCAAAAAAAAATTTAAATTTATATTTAGAAAAGAAAAAGTTCAAGATTTAAAGATATTCCATGAAAAAGATTCAACACAGTGAAATTATTTATAAACTTCATCATTTTTTTATAATTTTTAGATGAAAATTAAAACTTTTTGATAAATGGAAATTATAAATTAAAACTTTTGATCATGAAAGAAAAAAAAATTCAAACTAAATGATAATTGTGATTAATTTTCTGATAATTTCTGATTTCTAATATTAAAATAATAAGTATAATTATGAGAATGATTTATTATAATGTAAGCAATTATATTTTGATGAATTATAAATAATTCTTCCTTTTTTAATATTCAACTTTTACACATGTCATTTTATTTGATTTTTAATTTTACAAATTTTACTATGCATTCCATCTTTGTACTGTTTATGCTGAAGATTTGATAAATGAATAAATGGAATGAAATGAAATGAAATGGAACAAAATGGAATAAAATGGAATGAAATTTAATAAAATAACATGAATTAAAAATGAAATGAGAAGATAAATTATGAAAATTTACAAGATAATTAATATTATTTTACTAATTTTTCTGGCATTTAAAGAAGATTGCAAATATTTAAAAAGAAAGAAAGTTAGAAGCATGGAAATAAAAATTACAACTTCGAAATGGTATAAAATTGAATAAAATTAACAAATAATTGTAGGTAAGAATTTTGGATGATTTCAGGTTCGAAAAAAAAAAGAAATGCAAAGAAAAATTAAACTTTATGATAAATTAAAATCAAAGCTCATCACTTGCATGAGATTAAAATTCTTCTCAAAAATTTAATTGTTCTTCCAGTATAATAAAATTGATGTATTCTAATTTAATTCAAAATAATTCATAGATGGAATTGTAAAATTTTTCAAACAAAAAAAAACAAAAAATTGTTACTGAAAGAAATTTCTTCAATTCCAATATTCCAATTTCTTGACAAAATTTGGAATATTTTTAGTAAATTTAGAAAATAAAATTGCTCGTCTTCAACTAATGAATAATAACAATTAATCTGGGTAAAAATTTTCTTTAACTTTAAAATTTTATTTTTTTAAAAAAAAAAAAATCCAATTCAATTTTTGACTTGAGTTAAAAAATTTAATTCAATTTACTACATATATATTTGATTTTTATTAATTTATGATAAATAAAATTTCAAATATTTCTTCTCATTATTATAATTTTATTTAAATAATTTCACCAATTAATCACAAGCTTAATTAATTAAATTGGAATTAAAGAAGTTTGCTTTGAAAATTTTTGTTAAAAAATAAAACATTTTACATCATTTTCGTTAACTTTATGTTCCTCTTCCAATTAATAAGTATCATTTATTAAGTTTATTCTGCTCTGCGACTTTTGCAAAAGTTTTTCAAATTAATTTTTTTTTCCTCTTTTTTCAGAAAAATTAGAATTTCAGCTTCTTAAAATTTTCAGAGAAAAATTGAGAAATGAAAATATTCATTTATTTTCTAGTCGAGTTGGAAAAAAGACAAAAAAGAAAGTTTAATTATGTCTTTTGATAAATTAACGAGCTTATCAATTTTCGACTAATTAATGAATTAATTATGGATCATTTTTTATAATTTTAAGATGACATGATTGAATTAACTTTTAGAAAAGAATTACTTCATTTCCTCTTTTAATTGTATGAAATACTTACTTATCTTTAAGATCGACAAAAAGATGAATCAAATCAAAATCATTTAGTTTGAACAATTCTTTGCTTAAAACCAGTTTTGATTCGGTTATTCAATCATTTTTCAGGAGAATAAATAAATTCAAATAATTGTATATTATGTAAAATGGGAATTAAATTACTGAAAATTCTATTTTAAACCAAATATTAATGGTAAAATAGAAAGAAAAAGTGAAATAAAAGAATAAATAAAAAAAGAAGTAATCAAATAGAAAATGAGTACGAAATAATATAGAAATTATTTTAAACAATAAATGAAATAGTTAAAAATAGTTAAGAAAAATTGTCAGTAATAATGATGTTGAAAGAAAAATTAGAAACTAATTAAAATACTTTTAATTATTATTATGCTCCTTTTATTTCATTTGTTTTCTTATTTGAAAAAATAAAATGAATAAATAAATAAAAATGGGATATTGGTGATGAAAAATTGGGTAAAAGTTAAATTGGGTGAAAAGGATTGATAAATGAAGTGATAATTCAACGTGGGAGAAATAAACGGAAAAAAGTGTTCGAACATGCTTTAAATCATTTCAATTTCATTTATCATTTAGCAAAGTTGGATTTTTTGATACAATAAATTATAATTAAAATTAGTCATAACAATACACGAAAGAGAAACTTGTTTTTAATTTTTCATTCGCGCCCAAAATGAATTCAATTTTGTGCTAAAGTTTAAAAAAAAAAAAAAAAAAGTCAAAAAAGTAATTCATCAAATGAAGAATTTTTTTTTTAATCATTAAAAATTTGATGCAAAAATGAAAAGTGATGCTGTCCAGAACATATTTAATGACAAAAGTTTTGCAATGTAATTGAGCAAAACTTTTGCGAAACTTTTTTCCCGCCAATAATTTAATTTTAACTTAAGAATTATGAATTTTTTTTACGCATGTAAATATAGCTATTAATTTCTATAAATTTTAATTTGAAATTAAGAAATTATAAAATAATTTAATTGATACTTTCTTTGTTTCAAAAAAATTTAAATACTAATAATTAGTTGCAATATTTGTTTTTTTTTAAATTATTTTGCTGAAATTTCAAAAATATAGAATAAGATGGTATGAGATGATTATTCGTAATTATAAAAGAGAACAAAGTTCAGATCTTTTTGATTCAGAGCATGTCTTCTCGACTCTCGACATAACTCATCTCTCATCCGTTAACCGATCTTCTTCATTGTCACAAATATAAAATCACTTGCGACACATATATGTCCTAAATCGGAACTAATAATATAATAGGAAATGAAATATTAGTTGATCGGAAGTAATCAAATATTGTTTAATCGATAAATAATTACTTTCTATTGATAATTAAGGATGAAAATATTGAAAATATTGGCTTTAAATATGTATACATTATCAATGAATATTATCACTTCTCTTCTACATAATTAATTTCTTGTATATTATATAGTATTTTTGAGTAAATATTATTAAGTAAATAAATAACATTATAAAATATTGCTTCTCTAATTAATCAAAACTTTTAATTCTTATTTATTAAAATAAAAAAACTAAAATAAAATTGTTCTTTACTTATTGCTATATGAAAATTTTATCTATAAACAAATCAAAATTCATAGGTGAATGGGAAATATGAAATAGATTAATTTTAATCTTTCAAAATTTTACACAATAATTGAAATAAATATAATTTCGAGAAAATTTCAGTCAAAAATAGATGAAAGAAAAAAAACAGAAAAAAAAAAAGAAGAAAAATAAACAATTTCAAGAGTGCAAACTAAATTACAGGAAAAAAAACCGCGCATTCCCCAGTTGTAATAATATTTTTTTTTTTCATACTTAATGTTCATTTTACTTCTTTTTTTTTTTTCGCAAAAACTATATTATTTTCCATTTTAACGATTAAAAATTTGTAATGAGCAATTTTAAATCATCCATTTCTTTCCATGAAAAAAGGAAAAAAAATAAAAGAAAAGAAAAATTGGCTGTGTATTTGACCTAAATGTTTGATGTTAGGAGGAGAATTTAAAGAATGAAAAAAAAAAAGAAAAAAAAGGTCAGAAAACTTTGCAAATTTTTTTAGAATTTAATGAACTTTCACAAATTTCAATTTTGCGTATTTCATTCATTGAATTCGAATAACTTATAATCTAAGGGAATTATCAAAATAATTTAAAATTGCTAAAAAAAAAAACACCGAAAGGAAAAACTTATTTTTTAAATTCAATTTAGACTAGCTGAAGTCTGTAAAACGCTAAATATGCATATTTCATTCATTGAATTCGAATAACTTATAATCTAAGGGAATTATCAAAATAATTTAAAATTGCTAAAAAAAAAAAAAATATCGAAAGGAAAAATTTATTTTCTGAATTCAATTTAGACTAGCTGAAGTCTGTAAAACGCAAAATATTGATGCCTTGCTTTTTTTTTTTTTTGGAAATTCCTTGTGCAATTCAGTTTTCACATTAGCACTTTTACCCAAGAAATTTAAGATCTGCTAAAGTTCATTTTATTTTATTTTTATTTTTTTCAAGTTACAAAACAATACATCAATCGATCTTCTGCACAGTCTATTAATTATATAACTTGACTGCTCTTGATGCTATGATTAAATGATTAAATTACCGGTTGTTGAGCAAATTATTCAGCAATATTTTTTTGAATCTTCTAAGGTATTAATCTTTATTTAAATTCTAGATTATTAAGAAAATTAAATGATAATTATTAATCTTATTAGCAATAGTGACTCAATAAAAATTTCTTCGGAAGGAGTATTTAACGCCCAACAAATCTTAAGTTCATTATCGTATATGGTATATTCTGCAATATTTGGAAAATCATTTATAAATATTTGCTTTATTTTTGAATAAAAAATTGAAGTGCAAATTGTTATCATTTCAAACAATAATTCATGGAATCTTTTTATATACAGTGTGACTAACAGACTGAGAACTTATACATTTCTGTAAGTAATACTATTAATATCTCATTTACATTAAACTTTAAAAAGGAAAAATTATCCTTTGAAAAAACAATTTTCTTAATATGAAATTAGAAAATATCAGAAGACTTAGAGAGAAGTAGAAAAATAAAACAAATATTAAATAACGAGAAGTCTTATAGAAAAATAAGACAAAAATAAAAGACATACTTATTAATATTATTTTGCTAATCAAAAGAACGCTACTACCGTTCAAGCTAATTGGATCTTACACCGATCAAAAGTCATCTAAGTCACCTATCCAGGTCATTTCCTTTATGCTTTGAACTTGCTTCTTCCAGCATGCAAGCATTTTCTTCTATGTCGATCGAATAGTCTTTTTTGTGCCTATCATTTAAGATTTTCAATTTCCATAAGAAATATATGAGGCAGGTATCATAACTCGCAGCGTCTAACATAATTTATAACAGTATTAGAATTATTTAGTGTAAATTTAGAATTGGAAAAGACATTACTTTAAGACTTTTAGTCTTTTTTTTTGTTTATAAAAGAAAAGAAAAAACAAAATAAAGACGGTGAAAAATATATCAAAATAGGAAGCATGATAATAATATCATTGTCTTCTTGAAGTAATATGATGAAAGAGTAGAATAGGAGATCACAAAAAAAAAAAAACAAAAGAGGTGACATCTGATATTACTATATAAGAAAAAACTTTTCTCAAAAAATCTGCTGAATAAAAATGCTTATAAAAAGTATGGTGCAACAATACGATCCGGTTTTTCACGTTCATTATCACTGGCTTCGTCAAAATATTTTACTTGACGTTCGTTCGAACTTATTTGCAGAATTGCTGCTTCATTCCCACAACGATAACAATAATTTGGTGCTAAAAAGCTCACAATAACAGAATTTTTCATTACATAATAAAAGTATTATTATAAAAGTCAATTCCAAATAGTCATTTTTTAATATTTTTAAAAAAAGTGGAGCATCTAATGTTATTCCATTTAATGCAGCTCTCCTGATGATGCAGTAACTGAATCTCCTTTATATTTCCACTTTTTTCATTTCTTTATCTCTATTTTTCTACGTATTTGGATAATCATCAGCGTACTTTATGTGATAAAATGACAATTCCGATTGGAAACAATTATTTAAAAATGAAAACCAGACTTTATGTTTGGATTTACTGACAACTGAAATTGCCAAAAATGAACAGGAAATATTAGGAAAAGAGAAAAAAAAATCAACATATTACCAGACCACACGGTGCATAGTATGTCATCCCAAATATATTTAAAACCTTCTAGCACCAATTGATGAGATCGGCATATTAATGTGAGGTCATTGGTATGCATAAAACGTCTCGTTACTTCTTGACCAAAAAGCTGCAAACAATCATTATCGAATAATTAAGAAACTAATGTATCAAATTTTACTAGGATTTCAGTGAAATGAATGTTTCAATATTTTTTTTAAAACTTCGTGAAAAATGATAAAACAACTAACCCATCCTGCACCTCTTGGACTTAGCTCCCACCCCTCTTCCGTTGGCTCCGGATCAGACCATACTAAATCGCATAAAGCACCTTTGCTAGGAATTTCAACAGCTCTGAAATAATCAGTACCTGATAAACAGATCTTTAACCCTTTTGATTTCTTCTCAATCAAGATGCATATAATTGGTGCTATATTTCCATTAGAGATAAAATAAGTTTAAGATATTAGGTATGAAGCATTTTTGTATTTGCTTTATAAAATATAACATCTTAAATACCTGTCTAAAGTGAACATCTTTTCAAGTGTTTTGATTTCTGGTGACAATCCACCATGAATGCACAAAATATGGTCATCAATTAGGGCACCAACAGGCAACATATCAAATACCTAAAAATCCTAATGATTGCAAAATTGTGCTTTATGACAACTATTAACACTTAAGTCATCGATCAAATTTCGATTTTTATAATTCTAACCTTACAACAACAGCGCCAAATCATGGCATGCCCATATTTCTGTATACATTCATCATAAAATCCATAAACAGCCGAAATACGCCGAGATTCATGATTTCCTCGCAAAAGTGTGATTGATTCTGGATACCTCAACATTAATGTGAACAAATATGTTAGAGTTTCCAAGCTATAGTATCCTCTGAAAAACAGATTTCTTCAAACAATTACTGTTTTTTTGAACAGTTGTTAACTGAAAATGGCTATATATATTTAAAAAAAAAAAGCCTAAGTCCTGTATGTGTCAAAAGTAATTTTAAATACGTAAAAAAGTTCTTGAAGCAAACCTATCAACATAATCGCCCATGAAAACATATCTCGTGGATGGCACACGGCCACCTGTTTCAAACAATTTCAACAAGTCATAAAACTGTCCATGTATATCACCGCAAACAGTCACTGGTGAAGTTATTTCAACAACATTCGATTCATGTGACAGACGAGTAACCAACCTGAAAATAGAATTGATATATTTGTAAAAAATAATCAATGATTAAAATGTGAAATTTAAACATAGCTAATAAATGAATCGATATAGCACATCTAAAAAACAGCTATGCGGACTACGTTACATCAAACTTTAAATTTGTAACAGTCCATTATTTCCAGTAAGGGATCAAATCACGATATCGTTTTTTAACTAGCAATTCAGATTTTCGAAATCAAGATTTGCTGAATTTAGTTTCCAAAATGCTGAAAAAAATTTACATATCACAGAGTAGAATCATCTCATCTTCTGGCAAATACTGACATTTCGAACTTTCTTCCACCCATCTATCGGCATCAATGGTTAGTCCTCGATAATGTAATTGATATTGCGTTCCATCAGCATCACCACGTTGCTCTTCTTCTCTAGTCATAATCTGAACGATCTCTTGACAAAAAAATTTATTTGATATTCTCGAAATCAGAAAAAATAGTTCATTAAATATCGTTTAGCATGTACCATTCTCGATGAAAAATATATTTCGGAATTTTAAGAATTCATCAATCACGTCCCATATGCAAATATTTTACAGGAATCACTACAAACGCAATACTTCATCGCAATCCATTATCATAGAATTAAAATTGATGCAGCCTACAGCTTAGTTTTCTCATCGATTTTCATAACTTCTTTTTCATTAAATTTACGATGCACAATGAAAAGCTTCAAGCACACATTTTTAATGATAATTTTCCGTAAGAAAAAAATCGGTGGGACTGACAAACCTTCGAATGTTCACCTCTCCATGCCCTCCGAAACTTACTATTGCGTGAAAACCTATTCTTCTATCTTTTTGATGGAATCATTTTTGTAAGACGAAAAACTACTTATAAGCTACAGAAAACACTAATAGACTAGAAACTGATAAAACGGTTAAACTGTTTATAAATTAGATAAATTTATAAATTTTACCAAGTGTACGAAAAACCTTTCAGACTTTTTCAAATCTCTTTGATACAATTTAAACTTTCTCAAATATCTTTCACACAATTCAGACTTTCTCAAATTTCTTTGATACAATTCAAACTCTCATAAACCTCTTTGGTACGACTTAGACTTCCTTAATCCCTTTGATACAATATCGATCCCACCCTTAAACAATATCTCTCATTACTTCTTCCATAACTCTACTGAAGCATTGATTGAATGTAGATCGTATCTATGAAAAATAGAGAGTCATATATCTGGCAGAATAAAATCCTTAGAACCCGCTATACTAAGAATTTCTAACCCCTTATTTGTTCTCCAAGAATAACATGTTTTTCAATTGATATTTAAGATCCAAAATCTGAATATAATACACTACAGGGATCGGGATAAAAGCAGATAAAACTTAATCTTAAAAATGATAAGTGCATATAGAAAAATGGAAGATTTTTCCAAGATTTTTTCGAAAGGCGATATTTCTTAAATTCGGATTTTAAAAAACTTGGCATTTTAAAAAACAATCAAAGTATATTCGTCTGCATTTTGAAAGTTACATGTTAAAAAAAATAATGCAAGTGTATTGCTTAATAATATTCACATACGGCGAAGGCCAAAAATTTAAAACTTCCGATAAAATAAATCATTTATTACTTCTGCATATTTAAAATACAGCATTTAAATAATTCAATTGGAAAAGAACAATACTACTATGAAATAAAAATATTCTTGTGCAATATGAAGGCAAAAAACCGAAAAAACACATGTAAAATGTAGTAACAAGAATGGAAATATCATAAAGTAACTTTTTTGCTCGACTTTCTAAAAAGAGGAGCATTTGTTTCTTCCACCGTATACTTTTGATAAAGCTTGACGCTTTAACGAATAAAAATACAATAGTAGTGAGTGAATCAATTACAAAAAGTATTCCAATCACAATTACTGTACAACACCTACTTTTGCAGCACGAATAGGTCGATTCTGCAAAGCGTAACCTATTTTTATTACTTGTGCTACGCGTCCAGACTCGAATTTTGCCTAAAATATTGTTATTAGACTCTCTATTATAATCTGAAAAACAATTTTCTAAGTCATAAGTAAAATATTTTTCTTTAAGCAAATGGCCTTCAAAGGGCAATAGATGATATAAAATGACAAGAGTCTTGCAATTCTTTTGGAAAAAAAAAAATTTTAGTATGGAATCTGAACGTAGAGCCAATTAGTGAAAATTTTAGTGATTAACAGCAGAGAACAAATTTCCCAAATACATTATCGAGTGAACTTTTTTGAGAAGAAAAATGATTTACTTGATCTTTCGGTATTTGAAAAACAGCTTCATGCAATACTGGATCGAATTTTTCACCCTCCGGAGAAATTTGTTTTAATCCATGCTTAACGAATGCTTTCTGCAACACTGTTCTCGTCATTTCTAATCCTTCGAATAAATTTTTCAATGACGCATTGTTATCCAAATCTTCCTTTTTTACTGCGCCCACTGCGAGATCAAGAATATCTGCTACCTGAAAAAAAAAATGATTTTTTAGCTAACAAAAAAATTTTTATTTGTTGAGATTAATAAAAGAAAAAAAAAACGAACTTCAAGCAAATCTTTGCAGAATCCTTGGATGGCAAATACTTTTGCTTCTTCTGTTTGCCTTTGTCCGCGACGACGAACATTTTCTACCTCAGCTAACGCTCGAGTATATTTATCCTTAAAATTTGATTATATTATTTCTCAATAAATTTCAGAAAATAAAATTATAATGCATTCTCAACAAATTTTTCAAGAAAAAAAGATTTCATTCTTTATTCTAACAAAGACATGCAAGCTAATTCTAACAAAATGCACTATGATTAAAAATTAATTTGGTAAATAAAATGTGAAATATCATAATAAGAAAGTTCTAACAAAGAAATACTGCAAAATCAATGTCTGAGCGCTGTGATCTATTCCCAGAAATATGGCCAAGCCAGACTTTTACGGTAAATATTCTAACAGCAAACGCATGAGACTGACAGTTCATCTGAACATGCTTTTGTTCGACATAAATCTAAAACCAACGGTATTTTCAATGAAGAATCTCACAAATTTACCTTGAATGTAGCTACTTCCTCTAACAATACATCATACTCTGCTGCAAGCGCATCAAATGCAGGTCGAGGTATCACAAAATCTTCTCCAGTTTCCGCGGTTCCGACTGATTCCTTTATTTTCGTAAGAAATTCAGCACCTAAATTGTAACTTTTCCATGCATTATAGTTTTTTATTTGAAATAAATAATGAAGAATATATCAACTACTCATTTTCACCTCCTTATAGAAGGATGAGAATATAATGAAGGGCAGATCATATTCATTTCTTTTTTTTCTCTTCTCTTCAGTCATTGCTTATTACAAATAGATTTTGAACAAAGTAGTCTCAAGACTCCAGCAAAATTATTTTTTGATTAATACTGTATTTTTAGCTAACAAATTTTTAGCTGATTAAGCAGTAAAGCATACTTGTTAATCTTGCATTTTCATGCTTTAAGGAGAAACTTGATTCTTCGTTAGATCCTTCTTTTTGCACAGCTGCACTAAATGAAAAACGTGTTGTTGACGTCGGAAAATTATTCCTAAGCAACAGCCTGAAAAAAAAAACAGTTTCAAGAAATTTAACTTCATTCTATCATTTTTTACTTTATTCTATCAATTTTATTCTATCATTCTACCGTTCCATCATATATATAAGAAATAAAGAAAAGAAATCTTTCATAAATTGGAAAATTGTATAAAGTAGAAAAAATAATGCAACAATGTATAAATATTCGTCGATTCTTTACTTATTCGGATAAATATAATAAAATTTTCCATATTTCATGATATTCGATGTCTTTGAGATTAAAGTATTATATTTATGTTGTCTATTTCTACTCATGTCAAAGGATAATACACAGTGGAAAATAAAAGGTATCTTCCATTATCCGACGACAAACTTAAAGGTAAATTAAACGAAATAATTTGTTCGCTGGTAATTCAACTTCATCATATGAAAATCTGTAACCTGTACTACTTTCTCGCAAAAAAATAAATTAAAATACAACCTTTTCTGGGATCGTGCAATTGTTCGAGCTTCTAATTTGATTACACGTGTGGTATTCAACAACGTAAAACACGTACGTTTGATCATAACTGTTTTAAGTTGCGTGAGTTTCCCTTTCCTGTTTTATGAAATTTGCAAAATTGTTGTGATGAACTAGTTAAAAAGTTAGATAGACGAGGTAGAACTCTTGAGAGTAACTTCCTCCAATACGTCAACTCCCCACCCCCGCGCCCCGAGTAATCTGGTAGGAAAACGAAAAACAGAATTAGAGATGAAACTAGGAAATGACCAATCCATATTTTCGGTACAGTACTAATGATCAAGCTGCAACAGGTAATATAGTTCCGAAACGATCTCTATATACATTATTCCTTCTTGATCTTTTTCATTTTTTTCTCTCTTTCTCTTTTGTCTCCGCTCTCTCTAGATATTTGACTCATATATTTCATCAGATAGCCAGTTGATACAATGTCGTACAGGTAGTTCACATGCACTTTCTCTAGATTCGCCCACGTGTACGTGGGATTCACGTGTGACCTTAGAATCTACGTGCATCTTCATTTAAGATATGTGAAAGATACGTATACAGTGCTGTTCAATAGAATTCATAAGTAATTTTTTCATTTGCTCTTTGACACTGGAATATATTTTTAATTAAATTTTAATAAATGATTGTAGTACTTATTTTTCGCTTTATATTCACTTTTTAATTATTTATTCTATTTGTTTTGAATCATTAAAATCATGTTAGATTGGAAATAAATTGAAATAAATTATCTTTGATTCTAGATTTTGAACCTTTTCTAACTGAATGAATTTGAAGAAGTAATCAGCTCCGACAAGTTTATTAGGCTGATTCCATTAATTTTTAGACCATTTAATTGGCCTTGATTTATCATGAGTGAAAAATCGTTATTGTATAATTTAATTACTTATAATTTATTCGTCAAGTAGTCTATCATATTTACTTCAAATAATATGATTTGCTTTTTACCAATTTTCACTCCAGTTTCTGTTTTAGAAGTAAGACATTTGTCTTTGATGTTTTATTACCAAATGAACTGATTCTTAATTCTTGTTCTTCTTTTCTTTGAAGTTTCAATCGATTCATTAACTTGTTAAAAATAAAAAATAATTGCGAATTGATCTCAAATGGTGCGAAAACTTTTTGTTAAATTTCTAAGAAATTTAGATTGACTACGTTGATTTCTTTGCATAAAAGTAAGATTAACTTCTGTTTTTGCATTCCCATTTTCGATTATTGAATTTTTTTCTGTATTTGAATCCAATTTTTCTTTGTTTTAATTCGCGGTTTGTGTAGCATCCTTGTAATTTGATATGATATAGTGGAGTATTGTGAGGGCTTTTGCACGATAAGTATAAAAGTTTTTTATTGCATATTCTGTTTGAAGACAGTTGATGTATGCATTGATTTTTCTCAAACGTTCATTCGGGTTTGAATGTGACATAAGTATGATATTCATTATTCCAACGGTCCTTATTACAAAATGCACATGGTCTTCTAGTTTTTTTAATTTTGAAATTTTCTTTGATTCTTTGGTCAACTTGAGATCATTTTGTTCGGATTGCTTAATACGGCAAAGGCTGTAGTTTCTCTCTCTACATGATATGGAATTCATTTTAGTTTTTGGTTTCGATTGATCCTTTTTCCTTATTAAGAATTTAAGATTTAGTTATTTTTTCGTTTCTTTGGATCAATTCAATGAAGAATTGTCGAAGTTTTTTTTATAGTCCAATTTTCTTGTCCCAATTTTAATCAATAAATTCTGTCGATGATAAGTGATAACATCAGTAGCGCCATTTATTATTTAATGGTTTAAGAAATTTTACAAAGATGTGAAATTTGTTTTTAAGTCGTGACTCTTTGCAAATTCATCGAAAATTGATAGCTACAGCTGACAGAAATCATTTGTCGAAGCTGACTTTCATAATTATATGAGAACCCAATATTGATCATTGTATAATTATTAGATATTTGAAGAAAATTAAGGTCAACAAGAAAAACTCATGCATAATATATAAATGCAAGAATCATGAAACGTTCATTCATAAAACAAAGATTTCTATACTCTATTAATTTATTTTTCGTTGATAAGAATGTACTGATTTTCAAAAATGACTTTTTTATTAGGCTTGGATATGATGATTTATAATTCCTGAAGTCAAAATCATGACTAGTTTTGCATTTATCTAATATTTAAATCTGTTCGCAAATTTCATATTCAAAGATTACCTTTATTGTCTTTAAATATATGTATCTATATGATTACTCTTAGTTCTCGTATTTTTCCTTCATCTGTTATTATTTATCTCTTTTATAGAAATATCTAAAAATAATAGTGTAAGATCTTGCATTTTTTTACTCTGATTACATGACAATGTACAATAATTAAATGATTAGATAAGTGTACTAAGCGATAGCATACGCTGAATAGTAAAATATAACTGAAAAGGGCAAATTTTAGGTGCAATATTTGATAATTAGCAATGTTGTAATTCAGTTGAAAATGTTATTCCAACGGATTGAAAAATCAGTGTGGCAAAATTCAATACGTTTTCTGCGTAACAACAAGAAATGGGTGCCGAGGCCAGAACCAGAAACATTTGAAAGTAAGTTTAATTAACTGAAGTTTAATAAGAGAATGTTTGGATTACTGCATGGCTAATGTTACATCTGTTCAAGCAAAGAGAATTATTTTGGAAGTTGTTGGAGGTATGTCAGAATAAATTCATAGTTGCATTAAGTAAGGATTCAAAAAGTGACTTTAATGGTTTGATGGCAGTGCTTAGAATGATTGACGGACAATCGAAGTATCCATTATTATTATTATTGAGATTGAGACGCTACTGAAGCGTAAGTAGACGTTGTCATTTTAGATGTTGTATTTCCACCAAATGGCGAATACAAATTGCCAGCAATGCCCGAAGAACCCACCTATGATTCCGCACTAGGAGAACAAAAATTCAAAACATCGAAACAGCTCATCAGTATCCGTGGTGTTGAGGAAATACACACCGATTTAATTCATAAACAATACGGTCTTGCTGCTGTTACTGGCGGTTTTATTAGCGCATATGATTTCAATTTTATTCGTGTAAGGTCTTATATATATATATATA
>JAOVVO010000610.1:0-49344 GCA_028564675.1 Onchocerca lupi | reverse complement strand
CTTTAAAAAAAAAAAAAAAAAAAAAAAAAGAAAAAAAACACACATGAAACATTATAAAAGTTGCGTAATAATTCAAGACAAATAAATATAAAACAGGTAATCGGTAAGTACGACATTAAAATTGATAAAACAGAAATTTGAGAAAAAAATATATATATATATAGGAATTATTGGGATGGAATTATTTTAAGAAAAATAAATTGTAATAAATCATCTATTTGCAATTATTCAGATACATCGAATAGAAATTCTTAGATTTTATATTAAATATCATTTAATATATACTTTATATTTGAATAAAAAAAAACTTACGTGAGAATTGAACGTTATTTTCACGTCGAATAGATGGTCCACGACGTATCCGATGTAAATGTTTAGCAAGCGCAAATAAGCTAAATATTGTTTTTATATTACGACCTTCATAAATATCTACGGTATCCGGAATTAAAACCTGAAAATATCATAATAAACGACGAAAAAAAAAAACATAAATAATTATCATTACTATCAAATAATACTGGTTGAATAATTATTTATTAGAATAATGATTTCATATTGATAAGATTATTGATATCACAAAAATTTTGTCTATTATTCTAAATAATTAATCTATTCGTAATTTCATAATTTTTAAAATTTTAAAAAATATTTCATTTCTAAATTAAACAAAAAAAAAAAAAAAAAAAGAAAGGAAAATGATGGCAAATAAACCTCAGGAAAATGAATACTTCTTATCGCATCCTTCCATAAACTAATGTTATCAGTATGACGATAACATGCATGGCCATCAGTATTGAAACGTTTCTAAAATTTAAATAGTTCTACGAAATAATACTACAATATTATGTATTAAATTGTTAAAAAAAAAAAAAAAAAAAAAAAAAAAAAAACGAAAAGAAACGAATAAATCGATAAATTGTATGCTTGAGCATTGAAGAGATATTATTTTAAAAAAATAGCTAATAGCTACTCAAAAAAGATAAATAAAAAAAAAAATCAATCGATAAATTGCTTATTTAACCATTACAGAGTTAGCATTTTAGAAAGAGCTAGTCAAAAAAGACAAAAACAAAAAAACGAAAAAAAAAAAAAAAAACAAAAAACGATTCAATCGATAAATTGTATGTTTAATTATTACAGTATTGTTATTTTAAAAATAACTAATCAATTTACCACCTGATTAATGTCAAAAATTTTTGATAATGGTACAATATGTGGTGCAAATGAATGAGCAAGTTGTGCTAGTAATACACCATTGGATAAATTTTGCTCAAGTTCTGTTACGTTTACCATATCATCCAAATGAAGATATTCTTTTAACCAACTGAAATTTGAATTGAAATTAATTAATTTATAATAATTTAATGAATTATTTAAAGCAATTAAAGCACAGTTGAAAATGATAAATTAAAAAAGAAACATTCCAAAATTCACTAAATGTAGCACAGCAAACTTTTAGAATTATTTCATCGCCTTAAAATATCTATTTAGAGAAATTTTATTGAAAATATCATATCATTTAGATTGGCTAAAAATTTCATACAATTACCATTTTTTCTTAATAACATATGTCAGATATTTTGCTAATTTTCAATTTTCAAATTATTCAAACTTAATTTTTCAAAAGTTATTAATTTTTTCTTTGAAATGAAAAATTACAACATCGATTATTAAATAATACATTCATTTTGATCAAGTTAATGATAAAATTTAGTCAAATAAATTAATTTCTATCGAATTAATCTTCTTTTTTTTGCATAAAATTATTCTTTTAATCTTTTCTTTTTTTTTTATATCTCATAAAGTTAATTTTTTATTTAATCACAAAGAAAAATTACGAATTACCAAAAAATTTTTCAAATTTATCTCAATCTTTTTCTTCTTCTTTCATTTCTTGTTTTTTCAAAAAAAAAGAAAAATTGTATTAAATTTTGCGAAAATTATGCGAAATTTCAAAAAAAAAAAAAAAGAAAAAAGATTAGGAAAGAAAATTTAAAAAAAAAAAAAAATGACTTACTTTCTTACTTCAGTTAATCGTAATAAATATTCGTAGACTCTTTCATTTTCTCTTTTCTCATCCAATTCTTCAATAGTATATGATGAATTAATATCCATTGATTCGGTACATGATGAGTTTAGTTTATCAGTAAACTGATAAAACTCTATATCGTTGCTATTATCAGATGATTGTGAATATTCTGATAAAGTAGTAATTCCGGATGTAACTTTATTACAGCTAATTTTACCTACTGATTGATTATAAATAGTATTAGGTTGGGTAATCGATAATAGATTGTTATCACTACTGCTTTCATGATAATTTAATTGAATTATCTTTTGTTTAACAGTGGCAGTTGTAGTAGTAGTAGTTGTTGTTGTTGTTGTTGTGATAACCATAGAATTATCAATAATTTCATCCATTCAACTAAACGAATTGTTATAGTAATTATAATAAATTAAGAATTGATATATTAAAATGCAATTAATATGTAAATTAGCATTGCTAAAATGATAAATTCCATCAAATTCTCTGGATTATTTAAAATTTAATTTAAAATCATAACGAATTTGCCTAATATTTACAGATTGCCTTTTTTTTTCTGTTTGGAAAAATTGGGAATTTAACCCAATATCTACACATAATTTACAAAAATAAATTTTTAAAAAAAATTTTAATCGGTTTTTTTGTAGTTAATTTAAAAAAATTGCTAATTACACTGCAAAGAATTAATTGCACATTATCAGATATCAAAAAAAAAAAAATTAAATCTTATTTTATTGTTCGATTAAAGCTGTTAATTTCTTCTTATTTCATACATATTTCTTATCAAAATTTACTTTTTTTTTTAATATCCCACTGTTTTTTTTGAAATTTATTCCTATACATAGTTGAAATTTATTCAAGATTCGCTTCATACATAATTAATATTTAATTGAAATTTATTTCTTATATAATTAAAATTATTTGTCAAAGATCTTTATTTTATCATTTTTCTTCCATGTCTCTTCTCTCATTAATTTTGTGGCAATTTTACAAAACAAGAAATTTTCGCAGAAAAATTAATAATAGAAATAAAAAAAAAATTTTGTGAATTAATGCAAAGGAAAAGAAGAGGAAAACTCAAATTTATCCATTTTTTATAAAAAAAAAAATATATATATATAACAAAAATAAGTCATCAGATGAAAACAAAGACGAAAAATGAAGCTAAAAAATGGATAAAAGAAAATTGCAATAAAAAAAACAAGACAAAGTTTTTTAATTGAAAAAAAAAAAAACAAAAAAGAAATAGTTATTTTATTTTTAAAAAGAAGAAACGAAAATGTTGCGTGCATGAAAAAGCTAAAAAGCTAAAATGAAATGACAAAAATTTGATTATTGATAAGAGATTATATATTTAATGAAAAAAAATGTTAAAATCATTTTTTTATAGAAAAAAGTTTTTTCATAAAAAAATTATAAAATTTAATCATCAAACATTTCCTTTTCCTCTTTTGCTTCTAATTTTTCTTTTTTTTTTAAACAATAATAGATAAAATGAGATGAAGTGAAAGAAAATAAAAGAAGACAAGAAAAAAATTTGCGAAAATGAAGAATGGAAACAATCACATGAAGAATTGAAGCTTATCATCTTATCATTCCACCTATCATTTCTTCCATAAACTTTTTTTTGCAAAAATTCATTCTTCTAAAGCATTCATCCACCTGTCCAACTATTTGTTTAAGAAGGAAAAAATGGAAAAACTTCATACATTATTAGTAATCAAATCAAATATTCACGTCTTATTTACACTTTTTCATTCCTTCTTTTCTTCCTTTTCCTTATCTATTATTACAATTCATTTTTTTTTTTTTTGCATATTTGCACAACTTTTTTAAATTTTTTTGAACTTTTTTTTTATTTTCTCCTTTCATTCCTTTTCTTTTTTTCTTTATATATTTATAGCAAACCAATTTATCATATCTTAAAATGATTATTATTATTTCTCGAGATCCGGATATTTTTTTCATTCCCATTTCATCCTTCATTTCTTTCTTACTTTTTTTTCCCTCTCATTTTCTTTCTTTTCCTTTTTTTCCTTTCTTCCTTATTTATTTGATATAACAAATATTTTATCATATCTTAAAATGATCAGGATTATTTTTTTATATTTGTACAATTTTTGTCATTTTTCCTTTTTCATATTTTTTTTTTTATCTTTCTCTTTTCATCCTGTAATTCTTTTTTCCTCCTTTCCTTTTTCTATTTTTGCATTTATGATTGAACTTTTCATCAATATTTTTTGATTGATCTTTTCATATATAGATTTTTGTTTTAATTTTTTATATATCATATTAAAAATACAAAATGACTTTTACAAAACGAATTTTATTCGAAAAAAAAAGAATGAAATATTATAAATGCGTAATGCTATTTATCAGTTATCAATTATTTATCAGTTATTAGGTAATATTATTTATCAGTTATCAATTAATTAGCATTTTTTTCTCGTCACTTTAATTACAAATAGTGGCAAAATTTCCCATAATCTTGCTAACAATTATTATTAATTTGTTTATTATCTGATTTATCTATTGAAATCAGTTATTTATATATTTATTTGTTCATTTATTATTTATAAATAATGCTGTTCTTTGAAAGCAACAACTATTGCTTCAATCAATTTTGTTTTGGTATGGTTGCTCTCCAAAATATTTCTTTAATTTAATTTGCTTTGTTGAAATTTTGAGCAAACCATTAAACCAAAATCTGAATAATTTTTCGCCTTAATTAATTAATTAACTAATTCTTTGATATATTCAAAAGAATGTGAGAACAGCTTTTTTTTTAAATTTTTTTAAAATGTTGGTGGAAACTTATCCTTGACTATCACAAAGCTTTTTCTCGATTTTCCTATTTACTAGATCACTTGGGAATTTACCCCATCATCCTTTTTCATCTTCCTATCTTTGTTTTTGTAAATTTTTAAAATTTTTTCCTTCTCTAAATTTTCTAATTTAATAAAAAACAGAAAAAACTTTAGATGGATGATAAAATCCTGAAGTATTCCCTGTTTTCACATCTCATTCCCTACCCTTATTCCTTATCACATCTTATCCCTTATCATTACTTATTCTTTATCCTTTATTATACTTCATTCCTTATTCCTTAATTTTTAGTTATTCATTATTCTTTATTATTCATTATTCCGCCGCTATATTATTTCTTTATTTTATATTTTATGTTCACGATTTGCTCATCATCATTCCCATTTTAGTAATCATTCATTATTCATCACCCTTTGTTATGCCTCATTTATTATTATTTGCTTTTAAATCATTCATTATTCCTTACCGCTTATTATTTCTCCATTATATTATTCTTTTTTCCATATTTTAATTTTTATAATTTGCTTACCATTGCTAAAGAAAATTTCTTAACAATTTGCTTAATAAAATTTCTTATTATATTAAATATTTTGTTCTATTTTTTAATCAATATCCATAGCAATGGGTAATTTTAGCGTATATCCATAGCAACCGATTTGAAAAAAAAAATATTTTAATAGGTGAAATGAAATATTAATTGAAAAAAAAAAGATTAAATGATATCATAGAAATTAAGCAAGTTTATTGTATCATTTATGACTTTAAATTACTCAAAAATTTAGCATAAATAGTCTATATAAATAAAAACGCAGATGTTCGTTACAAGTTTCTTATCGATTGCTTTGAAATTTTGAAAAAATATCGCATTCGAATAGAGCGTGTAGGTGGGCAAATCGTTTTTTTTTTTTTTTTTTTTTTTTTCACCTGTTACACCTATGATAGAAGAAATCTTGGATGTAAATAAAGCCACGACAATTATTGCAAACAAGGAGTGCTAAAGGTCAAGTGAGGTGATACAGTTTCATAAGAACGATAAATACGTTTACTGCCAAAAAAGATGGACATGTTTTTCCCGCCAAAACGTTTCAATTCACGAATAAACAAAATAAGGTCGTTAAGGCAAAGAGCCTCCAAAAGGACTTAAAAGGATAGGATTTGGAACTGGAGTTCAAGTTCAAGTTCGAGATTGCTACGTGGACGAAGCAACAGAAACGGTTCAGAGTTCCGTGGCAATGCTTAGCCGGATTCAGCTAGTTAAAACAATAAAGATATATTAAATATCATTTATTTATCTTTTTGTAAAATTTTCATTCCATAGAAATTTTTCCTATTAATTTGTAAATATGTTAAAGAAAAAATTATTTATTGGAATATTGAAATTTTGAGAAATATACAGATAAGAAAAGAAAAAAAAACAAGAGCAATAAAAAAATATTTGATCTTAACAGCAATTTCATTGATGGAATACTGTTTAATAAATTTGGATTTAAATTGATTAGTTTATTGGTTAACAAATTATTGAATTCGAGTTTTCCTAAAAGATAGATTCTTTTTCTTAAAATAAATTAAATTAAATTAATGATTATAGTGGAATTTTAATGTAGCAGACGAAAAAAGTAAAAGGACATTTGAAATTTGACCTTATTTATTGTCGTTTTATTTCTCGGTATAGCAAATTGCTCATATGGCAAATTGAAATTACGAATTTGTTAAACCGAGAAATTCAATTCGGTCCATAAAAATTTAGTTGTTTTTTTTTTAACCGAAACGAAATTACATCATTATATAAATTCTAATCTAACAGATATAAATGTTTGATTAAAATTGCCTTTATCCTATAAATCTATGAAAATTGAAAAATCCAACATTTTATAGTACAATGTTAATGTAAAGTCTTGGAGATTTTATTTTGTAGATTAATCATACCATTATATTGGAAAAATTATTGAGTAATTATTACTTAAAAGGACTAAATGTCTTGGATATTGCAGTGAGAAATCTTGAATAACCCGTAATTACTTCTCATCTTTCCCGGGAACTTTTTTTTCTTCCTCTCTCTCGAGACTAACCATCCATTTATTTTATTTTACCAATATTTTGCATTTAATACATGTATATATGTTTGTTTAAGATTAAATATTATCACCTAATGATATATATTTTTCTTAAAAAAAAAAAAAATGATATAATTTTTTTTTCAAATTTAATATTTGGCTTAAAACTTCGGCATGTTCATTTATTACGCTCAATCAAAATAGACATAAGTATAAATATTGCGTGAATGACGTACGTGTAAGCACTTTGCGTTTTTCGTGCATGAACTTGCGTGAATTAGACATACATATGCATCCAGAGAGATATATGTTTATGCTTGCATTCTATATGTGTCCATGTATTTTTCACATAAATTTAATCAGCAGTGCGTGCATTTGTGCATGCATGCATGCATGCGTAGGTGTTTATGTGAACTTCTGTCTTTACACATAATCCAGTGTATGATGATATTTTCGTGTGTATGTGTGTTGTGTGTGTGTATAAATGTATCTATCATGTATGTAATCAGATTGAACTTACATCACTTTGATAGATGGTTTCAATCAACGTGCAAGCGCCTGCCTCACCACCATTATTTCTGAGCAGAAAGTACTGCGGAATGATTTCATGTAAACATGCAATCAATCGAAAAGTTTTTATTACATTTCACGTGATTTCCAACTTCGCAAGTCGTTCCTTAGCCTCCTATTATTAGAATTGTTACTTTAGAAATGGAAAATGACAATGGTGAAACGATTGTTATTTTTCTTTTGGAAAAAAATTAAGTAATAGTGAGAAGTGAACATTTTACGATTTCCTACATCATTTAAGTACTTTACTTGATTGATTACTTAATTATGAAATAATTTAAAAAATTAGTTAAATGGATTTGAATTTATTTTTTAAAAAATACATTAAAGTAGATAGTGAAATAATTGGATTATTTCTCTCTTTTTTTTTTTTGGTAAATTTTAGAAATTTTATGTTCATATTATAATTTCATTATTCTTAATCGATATTTTACACATTGGTATGTCAGCATTTATCAGAATTTTATTATTTTCAATATTTCAATGGTTAGATATCTCTTTATAGTTCAGGATTTTTTTTTTTTTATTATTATATTTGTTACTAATTTAGCTTTTTCAGTAGTTTTTCACTTTTCAACATTACAGCACTTTTTTCAATTCTTCGTTTCCGTCTTTTGTCGTTCTTTTCTGTCCCATCGATGTGCGATGTGATTTCAATTAGCTTTATCATAAAATTTTCGAAAATTCTAAAGTTTTTTTTTTCGATTTTTCAGTTTTTATGATTTTTCAGCATTTTATTACTTTTCAATGTATTATTATTTCTTTAATACTTCATTATTTTTCAGTATTTTATCATTCTTTAATATTTTATTATTTTTTCAGCATTCTACTATTTTCCAATATTTTATTACTTTTCAATATTTAACTTTTTTTGATGCATTTTATCATTTTTTTAAAAATATTTTTTAAATATTTCCAATTCCAGTTTTTCATGAAGCAAAATTATATTTATTTAATACTTTTATCATTAATTATTTAATTACTGATTTAAAAAGAAAAACCTTAATTGCTTTTTAAATGATGAGAAACTACAAAATAATTATTAGATAAATTATTATTATCATCTTTCGTAGTATATGTATACACTCATCATTAGGCATGATTATAAGAAAAATAACAGTAATTCATAATACATTAAGTATTACTGACTTACTATTGAAAAAAATTTTTAAATAAAATTAAATATGGTAATTACAAAATCAATAAATAGCACTAAGAAGAAGAAATAAAAGTGGAATGATGAAAAACTTTAAATTGCATTAATCATTCCTACTTTTTACTTACTTTCTTCTTCTTTTTTTTTTTTCTCTTTCTCATTTTAATGACTAATAAATTTCTTAATTTCTGCTTTTTGATTTTTGATTTTAGTCACCTTTAAGAGGCTAAAGATTATGATGCGCTTAGTCCAATTAAACGCTTTAAAAAAATTGTATCTAATTTTAGCAACCGATATGTGATTAGTTAATTATTTGTTGTAATTTTTGCCTATTTAGAAAAGTATTTGAAAATTTAAAAGAAAAAAATTTTTGCACTTTTTGCACAATATAGTATTACACTTTTTTTTTTATTACTTTCGTTACATCGTATATTATTCGAAGATTGTATCATTAAATTATGGGCAATTACTCCAGTTACTGCGTTTTGAATAATTGCCCATAAAATTGCATTGTTCAATTGAATTGCATTTTGATTCTTTGGTAATTAGATAATTGTATCCTTGAATATTCGGAATTCAAGTCTATATACACATTCACATGTATATAGGTTAATTCAAGCCTACATACATGTGAATTTTTTTGGTCTTTCACAATTAGTTCTTTTCGAAAAAGAAATGACGGAAATCAGTATTTTATGTATTTTGCGAATCTTTCGATATCACATTCCTAGATATTCGGAATTTAAGATTATATGCAATTTATGAATTTGATTTTGCAGATTCATTGATTCTATTAAAATTTATAAAATTTAAAAAATAAGTTAAAATGATATTTATTAATTCAAATTTGATGTTTCATATTATTGTAGATAAAAAATTTCGTGAATTAACATTAAATAACCTCTTTTAGTATTCATTCTATTCATGTTGTAGCAGCAGACAATTTATATTGTAGTGCCAATCTATTAATTTTGTAATATCATTCTATTCATATCTATTAAAGAAAAACAAATTTTTGAGAAAAAAAAAAAATTTTTTTTAAATTCTCAAATTATTTTTTCAGGTTTGGAATAATTATAATTATTCTATTATCGAGAACGACGTGATGGTATCATGGCGTATGCATATATTTTCTGTTGCCAATCTACGACGTTTACTTATCATTGGTGGCAGTGGTATAGCAATTACAGCAGCATTTGCATTATTACAAAGTGATTTAGATGGATCAACTCGTTTTCGTAAAGTTTTGGTAAATTATTTAAAAAAAAAAAAAAAAAAAAAAAAAAAAAAAGAAGAAAAAAAAAAAAACTTTTTTTCTCTTCAATAATTCTTTTAACAAAAGTTGACTTTTGTTCAGTGCACACTATTATTTTTGATTGTATTTGAATAGATTGCATCAATCTTCTAATAATAATTAGCATTTCACACTCATTCGTTTCAAAATTTTATCGTTCAAAAGTTTATTTTTTTTCATCTCTGAAACTGTTACAACTCATTTTAATTCTTGAATTATAAATTTTTAATGAAAATATCTATTACAGGCCGATAATAGCGACATTCACATCCAACTTAACAAACGACTTTCTGGACAATTACCTACGCGGAAAGATTTAATCCATGTATGTTTCATATTATTAACGCGTTAAATTGGGCCCGAAATGCAATGGCTTTAAAAAAAAAAAGATTTATATATATATATTTGTAAATCTCATAAATTTTTGCAAAAATCGCTCATTTTTTCCATATTTTGATATGGTATTATATTTATTAACTAATGCTGTGTTATAGTTATATTATAAATGAAGTTATAGCTATATTATAGATGAATCTTATTTAAAAAATTTTAAATTAATTCTTTATTAAATTATTTCAAAGTATTCTATCAATTAATTGGTAGAAAATTCTATAATTTTCTTATTCAGTCGCTCAAAAATGACAAATTCGATATCCTAGTAATTGGCGGTGGTGCTACTGGTGCTGGCGTTGCTTTGGATGCGCAAACTCGAGGTATAAATAAATGAATAAATGTATAAGTAATAAATGAATGATAAGTGAGAAATGAAACTAATTTATTTTATTCTCTCCTTTTTTACGTTTAAATGTTCGAAAATTTATGCTACCGTATGATCCCATGGTTGTCATTTGATTTTGATAGTATAATGTAGTTGAAAGTTGCAAAGAAGTTAAAAGTCGATATTATAAGTTAAATTAACAGTAATTGGTTTTATTCGTAATTTTATATATTCACTATAATTTTTCTTATTTATTTATTTTTGAAATTTCATCACGGTGAATATGATTTAATTTAAAGAATGAAGATACTGTTTGAGGATAGAGTAGGAGAAAGTTTTGAATTTTTAAGAAAAGTTTTCGGATATATTAATCATATTGTTACATTCATTTTAATTTTACTTCGATTAACTAAATTTTCCTTTTCTTTTTCGTATAAGAAAATGTAGAATCTATATTTCTGTTTAAGAACTGCAAAAAAAATCAAAAATTTTTATTTGCGAATTTGGCAATGAAAAGAAATTTTAAAAATCCATTGCAAATTTTGCAGGTCTCAAAACAGCCTTAGTTGAACTGGATGATTTCTCGAGTGGTACCAGTTCACGAAGTACAAAATTGATCCATGGTGGTGTACGATATCTTCAAGCAGCAATATTTGGTTTGGATATCGAACAATATCGAATGGTTAAGGAAGCTTTATTCGAGCGTGCTAATCTTATTCATTGTGCACCTCATCTAGCATATGCATTGCCAATTATGTTACCTATTTACAAGTAAATTTTTCCATAATAAATCTGATTTAATTACTTCAAACTATTTTATAGTAAAATTAATAAATTTCTATACATGCAATAAATATAAATTAGCATCCGATAATTACTTTATTTGTATGAATATTCGGAATAATGAACTAATTAGATAAGCAAAAAAAAAAAAAAAATTGTTGTGTATTGTTAATCTCTGAAATTTGTAGCTGAACTTCAAAAAAGACAATGAGATCATTCAATACAATCTATTTATGAAAGCAAGCAAACTTAAAAAATGTGAAAAAATATCTATAACATTAATTGTCAGATCTGAATCATTTTATCGATCATTCTAGTGGATGTATCGATTTGACTCTTTTGCATAGCTATTATGCTACAATGCTTTTATAATTTACTTGAATTTTCTAATATGCATATTCTATCATGAATCCATATCTCAGATTGTTTAATTTTAACCTTCCCATAGTCTGATATAATATTTAAATCAGAATATTATCTTGTTAGCTCAATATTGTTATGTTAGCAAAATAAAATGATTAGTTGCTAGCAGTATTTTTTTTGTGAAATGATATTGCAGATTATGGCAAGTACCGTATTACTGGCTTGGTATAAAGGCATATGATATTGTTTCCGGTCGACGAGTGCTAAAGAAGTCCTATTATATAAGTAAGAATCAAGCACTGGAGCTTTTCCCGATGTTGAAGAAAGAATCATTGGTTGGAGCTTTGATGTATTATGATGGTTAGTTGGTTAAACATTTAATTTGTACCAGTCTCATAATTTTTCGAATATTTAATTTTAAATTTTTTTGTCAAAATTAAAAAGTTAATAAATATATTTAAAGTTACAGATTGATAAATTTAAATTTTAAAAAAAGAAATTTAAAATTTTTCGAAATCTTCGCAATTATTTGTAGAGGTAATGTAATATTGATGGATTTTTATTAAGAACTTACATTTCTATTTTAGAAATCGTTTATTATTATTGTTGTCTTTATGGATTTAGATAGCAATGAATAAGATTTAAAAGAATAATAAAAATATAAATTATACAATTTCTAAATGGAAATGTAAGTTTTTAATAAGAATCCATCAATATTACATTATTTATGTAAATAATTTACACACTTATTATTCTATAAAATACGTTTACTTTTATTAGCTGATAAGATTTTTCCGTACTTTTATCAAATGTTATCATTTTAGGTCAACATAATGATGCTCGTATGAATATTGCAATTATTTTATCCGCAATACGTCAAGGCGCAAAAGCCATAAATCATGTCAAAGTTACCAAACTGCTAAAAAATGCAGAAGGTATGGTATGCGGTGCTCATGTTGTTGATACTGTAAGTCAAATTTTGTACATTTGTTTAATCATAATTTCTTGCTTTAAATTAGGATAAAGTGAGGTTCTCAAATTAATTGTTAATAGATCCAAATTGAGCTGAAAAAATTATCAGTGCCAAATAAATGCTTCCAAAAAAATCATTCGGATTTTTCCAATTTATATATTGTTTCTAGCATAATATATGTGTTATAAATAATTGTTGCATTGACACAAAGATAAATAGAGATGAATTTAGAATAATCAATGAAGTTTAATTTTTTTTTCCACTTTCAGTTAACTAATGAAGAATGGGATGTACAGGCTAAAGCTATTGTAAATGCTACCGGTCCCTTCACTGATTCAATTCGTTTAATGGCCGATCCGGACACTACACCAATATGTCAACCATCAGCTGGTGTCCATATTGTTCTTCCAGGATATTATAGGTTAGTTAAGTTAAAGATGTTATAGCTATGCAAATACTTGTGCAAAATTCATTATTATTGATTATTTCAGCAAGTATTTTCTTTATCGTCATTAATTCCAACTGTTGTTTTCATTATTGTTCCAGCTTTGCTTCCGGTTTATGCTACTTTTTCAATTTGTGTTGTTAATTTATGTTATTGAAATCCAAGCTTAATAATTTAAATGACACTTCATCATTAAATTTTAGTCCGTCATCGACAGGGTTGCTTGATCCTTCAACAAGTGATGGCCGTGTGATATTTTTCCTTCCATGGCAGCGTATGACCGTAGCAGGTACAACGGATGCACCAGTACCGCTTACTTTTCATCCTTCCCCAAGTGATGTTGACATTGAATTCATTCTCCGAGAAATAAGGAATTATCTTTCAAATGACGTCAGCGGTATAAATTTTTCAAAGTTTTCGTTAAATTCAGTTTTAAAGTTCAAACTTAACTTTCAGAAATATGTTAATTTGGCAAATTTTTATGTCTGATGAAATATCTTCAACACTAATTTCAGTTCGCAGAGGTGATGTAATGAGTGCTTGGTCAGGTCTAAGGCCGTTGGTTAGAGATCCTAATAAAAATGATACAAAATCATTGGCACGTAACCATGTCATCGAAGTTTCAAAAAGTGGATTAGTGACAATTGCAGGTTTGAAATTTCTTATCGATTTATCTTGATAGCGACTACACACTGTTCCCGAAGTGATTGTATCACAAATTCGATTTTAATCATATCATTTTCACAGTTCATGAGACGTGACACCTGTCACTAGATGGTTATGATTTTTATTGGTAGATCATAGATAAATTAGTAAAAAATTTAATTTCGTCCTTTTTTTTCAGCCATAAGTTTGCATTTTAGGTGGAAAATGGACAACATATAGACATATGGCTGAAGAAACAGTGGATAAAGTAATTGAAGTTGCAAATTTGCAACCACTGCGAAAATGTGTTACAGCTGGACTATTAATTGAGGGAGCACATAATTGGGATCCATTACTGTATATTCGTCTCGTGCAAGATTATGGTCTCGACGAGGATGTATACTTTTTAAAAAGCTTCTACTTTTTTGACTTCACCTATGTTTAATGCTTACAAAGAATCGGAATAAGGAATAATCGAAAAAATTCGGAAATATATTTTTTCTCAAAAATTTCAACTTGATCAATTTTTTTTAAAGAAGTAAATTTCAGGTTGCACGACATTTGGCTGCAACATATGGTGATAAAGCATTCGCTGTTGCCAGAATGTCGAAAATAACTGGAAGACGGTGGCCAATTATTGGTGATCGACTGCATTCAGAATTTCCTTATATTGAAGCAGAGGTTTTTCCTTCCAAAATTTCCTTTTACAATCTATAAAGATTGTCGTTGCAGTCAATTATTCATTGTATCGCATGTCTTTTCAAGAAAAATACTCTTCATCAGTAGTATTATTCATAAACTTTTGATGGTACCAACCACCGAATATTTTCGTTTGATCAACTAATTGGTTAATTCAACAATTTTTCCTTTCAAGTTTTATTTTATTTTATTTTTGATTTATTGACAAGCTCGGAAAATGGGTGCATTATTTTAGGTGAATTATGCGATAAAAGAATATGCTTGTACTGCTGTTGACGTAATTGCTCGTCGTTTACGTCTGGCATTTTTGAATACATATGCAGCGTATGAAGTTCTTGATAAGGTTGTAGATATTATGGGTAAAGAACTGAATTGGTCAGCAGCAGAGAAAAAGGTACGCATTTTTTGATATTTATTTAATATTGACAGGTAATGATTCATACATTATATTAAAATATATAATTACGTGATAGTTATTCTCACTTCAGACTTGTAATTTATAGTTTTCGGTGATAATAAAAACGTCCACTTTTTTGTAATAGTCAAAAAATTGTTAAATCTTTAAAATTAAACAACTTAACACGAAAAAAATTAACAAGAAAGCAAACCCCAACATCTATTACGATTATATCGATTATATGCGAAATATCTTATGTATTATCTGGAATTGATGAATGCACTGAGCAGATTAAGTGCTAAATTTATTTGACATCATAAAGTGACAATATATATTTTCCATATTTTTATGGCACTTTATTTAATACCTCATACAATGGCCTATTTCAGAAGCAACTGGATATGGCTCGAACATTTCTTGAAGTAGAAATGGGCCAAAATGCTCACGAAAAATCACTTACCTCGCTACCAATCAGTTTAACAGCAGAAGAAATGCAAGCAGCCCGAGAACGTTTCAAAACATTGGATAAGGAAAACAAAGGACATATAACATTGAATGATCTTAGACGTCATTTCCAAGTATGTGCTAACTTACATTCTTAATCGTTATATGGTATTATTTATAATAGCTTCGTGTATTTGACAAGTATAAGAATTGTGGACGTAATTTTATTAAAGCCAAGTTAGAATTCAACTATAAATTCTTTGATCGTCGGCTTTATAGAAGCAATATCAGATTTCTTTAAATTTTTTTCATTCGATAAAATTCAATTCATCTTTTTTCTTTATAGAAACATGATACTAAAATAGATGAAAGTTTGCTTCATGAGCTACTCAACGAAGTTGATCTGAATAAAAATGGAGAAATTGATCTTAATGAATTTTTCCAAGTGAGTTTATTATTTCAATAATCAATATTTATGATTTTGACTTTGAATTAGCCAACTATTTTCTGCTTATAACCATTTTTAATTTTTAGTTATTAAATCAAAACTCAATATTCACTTATTAAGAATATGTCTATCAGCGATAAGGCATTTTAATATATGGCATGCTAATTATCTGGTTGTAACCATTCAATAATAATGAGTAATTGATTTTTGTTAGAAAAATGATTTCAGCTTCTTATCAATTGTTGTAAATATACTTACATGTCAGTGACAGTAATGCGAATACCACAGTAATAAGAACAGTTCCTTATATTGTTGTCGATTATTTCAGCTATATAGTGGACTAAAAGGTGGACAAATAGCACAAAATCGATTGGCACGATATCTGGATGAATTCGAGCCGATGCCAGTGTCAGTCTTACGTTCCGGAGGCGGAATTTAACATTAATATTTTTTTACTTTTTAAAATGCATCCTAACTGGGTATATTTCTTAAAATATTCTAAATAAGATAGAAAAATTATTCATTTCAGTTGTTTGACTTTAGAGATAAAATGAAGTAAAAAAAAAATTGTCTCTAAATTTCTAAATCTACTCTAAAACAAAAAAGAAACGATTATATGATCTATGCATTTGTTATGTTTTCTGAAAAATAGCTTTTTGTATTAAAACACAAAAAAACTAATTTTTCTATCATAATTTGATATTTCAATTTCTTATTTTTTTATTTTTTGATTTGAATATTTTAGTTTTTAGTATTTATTTTATACATTTTGAAATTATATGCTATCATCATCTTAATATTTATGTTTTTTGGAGCTTTTACTATTTCTTTTTTTATTTGTGAAATCGAATAGTCACATAAATGAACTCTTCACAAAATAGCTATATTTATGATATGTAGTGGATTTTTTGTGGTACCTCATTCTTTTTTCTTTTTCTCGATAATTTACATTATCACCGTTCATTTTTTCTTTAATTTTACTTTTTTTTTTTTTTTCATTAATTTTGTCTTTATCTCTTTTTTTTCTTTAACTTTGATAGTTTTATATTGCTCGATAAATTTGCTCTTGAATTGTGTATTGTGGAGATTAAATTCTTTAACACTCTTGTATTTCGATATATTTAAATCCTTTCGCAAATTTTCCTCAGTTTGTTTTCTTTTTTTTCAAGGTTTTATCATTTCATTGCTTCATTTTATCTTGCTTAAATTGCCTCATTATATTAGATTCATTCTAGTCGTTATTTCCGCAGTATTTTTATTCGATTTTACATTTTTCGCGAATTTGTTAGTTTGTTGTCATAGAGTTGTGTGTTTTGATAATGAGCATATGCTTATTAATCGGTAGCGCCTTAGGTGCAATAAAGTTGCAAACTAAATGATGCAATTTTGTTGTTCGAAAAAATCTTTAAAAAAAAATTTCCTATTCTCACAAAAGCAATAATCTTTCATTAATTTAAAAACTTCTATGAGTACTTTTCGATTTTCATAATTATCTTTCTTCGATAAATTATTATTATGGGGAGTAAAATGAAATCATGTTTCTTATTTGAAATTATACAAATTATAATGAAGAAATTATTTTCTCTTATATATTTATGCCTAGGTGAATAAAAAAATTTGTTTGGGAGTTTCAAAGTAAATTTTCCCACGGTTTAATATATAATTTAAATTATAGACTAGAGGTATATTTCAGATTACGAATGATGAGTATGCCACAAAATTAACAACAACAAACAGTTCATGAATCCTTCGAAAAAAAAAGAGAAAAAACAGCAACCACGAACATTTTCGCGCACAAAAAAAATAAACAACTCATGAATTCTTCGAAGAATTACTAATATTTATTTATTAATTCATATTTGAAATTTGTTTTGGATGATTTTTATTTTTTTAATTAATTTCGAAGTTTTATGAAAAATTCCCTCAAATCATTTATCCTAACAAACAGCTTAAAATTGGCAATACAATAAATATGATCTCTTCCGCAAAATCTCTCCAACTTGCTCCAGCAATATTAATTACTTTCAGGATTATTTAATACTGACTTTATCAAATGATAAAAAATTTTAGTACATATAACGGTAAAAATACCAATGAAAGAATTATCATAATTATCTTGTGGAGTAATATCCACTTTATGCTCTCACCAAATGAATAAAATACGTAAAGACAAAACTATTTCTTACTATAATCAATACGAATATTCGAAAGATAGTGATTTTTCAGGTTACTAAAATAATCCAAACTTAATATGTATACATAATTAACTATTCTACTCTTATTATCATTACGTCCAATTACTTTTATCCTCATTTTTCTATATGATAATTCTCTGTACCATGTATCAATGAAATCATTGCTTATCCTCCTGATAATTCATCCGACTTTAAAATCATTCATTATTTATTTCATTAATATATGAAATAACATGATATTCAACGGTTATGTTGCATAATTTGCAAATTTTGATGCAACATAATTGGAAGTTAAATATATTATTTTCAATTCATATTATAGGTAAATAGCTTTCGAATTTTAATCCTATCGCCTATAAATATTATAAAGAAAAAAATACTAAAGTAACTCAGCAGGAAAAAAAAATGGAAATTTCCCGAAGTTTATTTAAATTATAAATATTCCTCCATATCATTGTAGAACCAAACACTTTTTCTTCATTTATTCGAGGTTCAGATTTTATTTCGAGCAAAACCAAACGAAACAAAAGCAAAACGAAAAAGTATATATAAATATATATGTTACATATATAATTTATATATATTTATATATACATACTATATTACAAAAAAAAGCAATAAACATTAATGTAAGAAAATATACATCATAGCATGAATAACGTAACAAGAGCTTGAAAAATTATTCAAGAAGGAATAATTTTAACTGTACAAATATTCTCATAAAAGAGATAACGATATTGATTACATAATCTAAGAGGTTCCTTTTTTCTTTTTTTTTTTAGGATGATAATGTTTAAATGAGGATATAAAATTAGCATAAATACAATAAATCATTTTTTCATTATCATTTTTGATTACTAAAAAAAGAATGGTTTCCAAAAACAAAAAACAAAGAAGATGATAAATATCAAAGCGCATTCATACCGTCTCATTTGATGAGATCGGTAAGTAATAATAATTTGTGATAAGCAAACAAACAATTTGTAATAGGTAAACATCAACGAATCTAACTGAAATATTTAGAAAAAATAAATTTGTCAGGTAACAATTCATCTCTCTTCCCATCTTCCGTTTTTCAAAACTTCAACTTTAAGCTGAAGCAGAAAAGTATGATGGAATGGAAAATATGAGGATATAAAACATACATTTTCAAGCGATAATTTATGGTACTCTCATACTATCATCAAAAATTATTATTATAAACCATTCTATTTTTATTTTTCACGATTTCAAATCTTAAATAATAGAATTTTCATTAAAAATTAAATTAACTCTATGAAACCAGTGAATCTTTCACGAATGCATCTACTAAATCAAATTTGGAAAAACTATTTTTTTTTGTGAGAAGTACGAAGAAGTACCATAAATCATAGAAAATGTTCAAAAACCTGAAATAGAAATAATAATGAGTACACTATTTGCAAGTCAAAGTAACAAATGTTAATTAATCTAATAAGTATGAAATTCCGTTTTAAATGTCTCGGAAAAATATAACAAGAATAACGGGACATCAAATAAAAAAAAAAGAAAAACAATCAAACAATTTCAGCAAAAATAGGAACTTAACAAAATCTTAACTTCTTACATTCTTCATCACTTTTTTCTTTGAAAAATGGGAATAAAGGAGTATGACGTAATACATATATTATCCCATCATAATATTTCTTAATTTTAAATAATTAATTATCAAATTAGTAAACAAACATATGTCAGTAAGTGGATGATCAAACAAATGACCAGAAAAAAACTGTACAATAATTTAAAAAAAAAAAAAGAAGATAATCTATTTTACAATAATAACAAAGAAATTAAGTATAATAATTCGCCCATTTCTAGAAAAATCTAGGATCCACTATGAAACAAATACAAGCAACTTAAAATTAGATTTCGGATAGAAAATCGATAATTCCTCAAATTTCATCTAATGAGATTAGGAAAAAATCGAATCCAATCAATTATAATGATTTGGTAGACTGTTTGTAATCAATGATTTGTCAGAAAAATAGTGATTCAGATGAGATTTAGCGAAAATATACATTTATATACAACATAAAGATTATGAAGGGAATTATCATTAATTTAAACTTAAAATTAGGTATTATGAATATGCATGCTAATAAAATATCGTAATATGATTCAAATATATTCAAAAATAGTAATTATACAAAAAGCAGAATTTTTTGAAAAAAAATTGTATTAAATTTATAAATGAAAGTGTTTATATAAAAGAGCTAGAAAGTTTTGCGTTGAAAGATGATTTAAACATGAAGGAATAAAGGATCAGATTCGGAGAATGAGGCAGCTGAATAGATTTGAAAAATTTAGTAGACAATGTTATTCCAAAAATTTGAAAATTAATAAAATCAATTAATATGATAAAAGTGATAATGATAATACAGTGCATGCAATGAAACCCGATACTGAGGCGATTGCTGATGATTGCAAGTGTACATGCACACATTGGACTCAAAAAAAAAAAGAAGATAAGGTTGGAATTGCAAAAAAATTATTAAACTAGGAATTCTCTTGATTTCCTGTTTTACATAACTTATTTATCATCATTCTTTTCACTACCATAATAGAGATTTTAATTCACACAGCTTACTTATTTCTTTTCTTCTTTTAATTCAAAAACTTAAGAACTTTGATAACATTAATGGTGAAACATTTTTTCAATTCGGGAAAAAAAAATCTAATGCTTCGGCCTATTAACTAAGTCAATGGAATTCTAACTACATCAACACAAATGACATGACCATGCAGACCAATATCCATACTTACACACAAACAAAAAAACAGACAGACGAACACATACACACCGACATATAAATATACCAACAAAAATAAACACTGATGGAATAAGTTGGCAGTATGACCTTCAGATGACATTTGAAATCTTCACGAAAATTGCCACTGAGGTAGAGCAACAGAGTAAACAGATGAGTTTATATTAGAAAAAAAAAAAAAAAAAAAAAAACAAAACAAAACTACCTATATTCCCAGTTGAAAGAACCCCCCTTTTCATTTTTCTCACCAAAAAAATCTGTGACATCCATCCCGAAAGCAAACTGGTCGTTTCGTCATCATCATCGAATGCTAATATAAAATGGTATAATCAAACATTATGATGATAGAATGAATGTTTCATAAATGAAAGAAAAATTTAATATCTGAAAAATAGCATGTAATGAGATTATTTCCCGAGATAAACAGAAAAGGAGGTGTTATGAGAGATACTGATAATGGTGACAATTATCTTTCAAAATGCTTATTATCCAGTGGAGGAGGTGAAAGAGGAGGTGGACGAGGAAAATGCATCTCATCATATACAATTCCCGAATCAGTAAGATTCGGCATCGATGAATAACAAAATGTTGTTGCTCCCTTGTTGACATTACTATATAGCTTGGATGCATCACGAGGTAGTCGCATTATGCCATCATTTTCAACTGATCCAGCATCGTACCAAGTCCTGAAAATTATACGTAGAAAAATATGAAACAAATGACGGCAAAATCCTCATCCTTCTCTTAATTTTTTTATACAATTACTAGGACTATTAAGATATTTAGACTTCAAGATGATAATTTCTGAGAGCAAAAGTAACAATCAAATTCAGCCCATTACATCATGCTAATATTATAAATCAAAATGATTTCAACATATTCGAAAACATCTTACAACGATTGACTGGAAGGAGTGTTGCATGGATAATTCATAGAATGCACAGTCGTAGTTGTAATAGGAGCGCTTGTCTTTACACTATCATTTCTTCGTTTGATAAAACCATTTTGCTAAAATTTTAGAAGAATCATGAAGCAAGCAAAACATCTGAAAACAAAAGTTCAAGACAGAACTTATCTGTTTTATCGTTCTGTCATAACTTATAAAGCTTTCTGTTCTCTAAGCAAATTCAATAACCTATAATGCTTAAATCCTAATTTCATACTTGACAAAGATCGACAAGACTGTATTAATGGAAAGTTTATCAAAAAGCTTCTACACCAGAAAATTATAATAAAGTGGAGAATGCAGAATAATTACAATTCACATTACTTACAAATTACACTCAAATAAATGAATACCTGATAAAGTGATTGTACCGAAGTTGATCGTGGACAAATACTGATATAAGAAGTTGCTTGATTCAGCGATTCCATATGACTCGTAGTACTTCTTCGCCTAATGTCTGATAAAGCTGCCAATTTCGACAGAAACTTTGGCATCATTATGCCAATCTCGAAATTGCTCACTGACATACGATCTGTCATTAGATAGCACGTCTTTATTGCTTTTGTTGATGTAGAATCAAGTCCCGCTCTTAAAAACACACTATCATTGGTCCATGAAACGAACTGTGAATTTGAAAAAACAAAAAAAGCAATAGCAAAAAGTGGCAGCATTGTATGATATAAATAACGACTACTGTCCAAATATCGAAAATCTGATCAAGCATTTAAACCAAATACTTAGATAAATGATTCCACAAAACTTCGTTCAGAGGACTTCTATACAGTCAGAAATATAAATTATTAAAGGGATCAATGGATATGCGGCAATTGCGTCCAGCGATAATTATTTCCTTACATTCGTTTCTTAGATGGTAAACTTCCAGTCCACGGATCTGAAGTACCACAAGCTGCTCGCATCCATTTCGAATCCAATAACTTGTAATTTGATCTTTTCGCCATAATCGCTAATGGCTCATTTCGTCGGTTTACATTTTTCGTTTTCTTTCTGCAAGATATGTGGCTCTGAAAAAATAATACACATGCAATGTAGACAACGCCTCTTACTGCTCAGCTTGCCTTAGAACACATTTTTCCTCACCTTTTTTTTTGCCATTTTCTATTTTCTTACGGTTCAGCTTAAGGCATCTGAGTTAGTCAAGAAAATGGCAGTAAGAACGACATGATTTGGCTTTAAGCAAACGATGTTTGTTCCTTCGTCATATCAAAGATTGTACTCTTAATCAATCGAACTTCGATCTACAGATGGAATAAAAATGATAAGGTACATTGCCAATTTTTTTCACGAGAAGTATACAGTACATAATACTCAAGACTATGAAATAATCTGTACAACGAATAACCAGACAACCCTAACAACAATCGAATGATAATAAAAACGAATTTATTAGCAAAAAAATTTGCTGAATCGTGCAGGTTAATTTAATTATAACATTTGCATGCAAATACAAGTGTGGAAAAAGTTTATTCGAGGACAAACCTTAATGGATGATTCCTCTGATAAACCATTAAAAAAGAAACATTCCTTGAAGCGTTGCAGTTGTTTCTTGTCATTCAACAATCTAGAAATAAATTTTTTATGGAAAAAGGACGTGCAAATGACGGAACTTAATACTTCAGTAATTGCAAAAAAAATTTTAATCATATAATTACATCCCTCAATTGCAGATACTTCTATCATTTAAATGAATCACGTGATTATCAGCAAATTACAACATTACCAACAGAGATTAAAACTATTCCAGTCTCTTTCAGGACAACAGATAATTAGTGAAGATGAGATCGAATTCCTAATAATATAAAAACACAAGAAATTTGTAAAAAAAAAAAATTCGAAACTCTAATGCCAAACTCTCATATAAGCTGCATTTTACCTCAGATATTTATCTTGGCCACTTGGCAAAGCACCTTGTTCACCACCTTTTGTATCCAAATATATAGCTTCTACTTCATTTGACATGCTACTTCGTTGGTTTAGCTGATTATGCATCACTGAATCACTTGGGGTGTTTCTTATACTATTCCCTCCAACGGTATCAATCAATTCGCTTTGCCGTCGTGTAATTAGCGATTCCATTTCATACTGTAAGAAATAAAACAAAACAATTCAATTACAATACATCAACATGACAACATCTGTTTTCTTCTTCACTAAATTTTAGTGTTTCAAAATTTTTTTTATTTTTTCTGATGAGATACAAATTAATGCTTTATTGATTTCAGCTCAAAATTTCCACACTTTAATTTAATATATCAAAATGCTCGACTTTTTTTAGTAATCATAGCAAACAGAAGAGTATTTGAGTGAAAGAGGAATAAACAGCTCGAAGAATGCAACTATGTGCAAAGAAAAAATAAGTTCCAATTGTAAAACTGCATCTTTTAATATATGACCTTAAATCAATTTAAATTGGAAAGGATTTTCAGAAATTCTTCGCTTAGAAATAACAAAACTTTAACACTTAAAAAAATATAATTCCTCACATTTGCATTATTGCGTGGAGTATCGGTCCCCCTATTTTTAGCTGCATTAGCAAGCATGCTCATTTCAAGTTTGCGTCGTTTTAATCTGGAAATACAAAAATGTTCAAGTACATTTCATACATATCTTATGGATTTTTTATCTATCTTTTGTTCATTTTTCGTGATCTTTCTAACATGTCTTATTTATTGCATCATATTTCGATTTTAATATGAAGATTATTATTATTTTAAAATCATGTACTTCGATCATTTTATGCTTCCAAATAAACAAGATTCCCATCACACAAGACACGGGCACAAGTTAATCAGGAAAATTTTTACTGAACATATTGATATTGACGTAGTTAGGTACTATCCTATTTTATGATATTTCAAATATTTAATTCTTGTCTAGAATTTTCAGCGAGGATCAGGAGTTGAAATTCGTGCAAATGGAAATATAGAAAAAAATTTCTCCATTTTTTCGGAATTTTTAAAGAAAACAAAGTGAACAAGAAATTTATACGAATAAATATTACCTTAGATGGGCGCATATACTACCGAAACATAATGTCAGCAAACCCACTACCAAAACAATCGCAATTAGAATTCCTTCCCGATTTGATTTAGGGGATATTCTAGGTCTTTTAACATCTATTCTATCAGGTTTATTGATATGTGATGGTGCAAACAGATATGGAGAGGAACGTTGTCCCAAATCACCGGTACTCGAACGTGCGGCCATTTGAAACGTGTACAACATATTAGGTTGTAATGTTACGATATAGCTTGTTGTACTAATTCCATCAACTGAAACATTTCTTGATATATTCAAGACGTTACCAAGAAAAAAAGAAAAAAAATAACGATAATAATTAAATAGGTTAATATAGCGACAAGCAGCATGTTTCATGTAATCCATAAAATCATTGCATGATAATATGAACAAAAAAAAAATCAAAAAAATCAGAATGCTAAAACTGTAAATTACCAAGGATATCTTTTACGGACGCCACAGATGTCGATGAAGACTGAATCTGTATCACATAACCAACAGGTGTGCTCCAACGTGGATTTGGATGAATTGGATTCCAAGATACTCTGATAGCTGTAGCATTCAATTCTTCGTACATTATCCCTGTTGGAGCCGGAATTTGTCCAACTGTAACATACAAATGACAACTATTTTTCCCAATATTTATTTAAAGAAAAAATCTCCTATTTCAATTTCTTCTCATGTAACGAAACATACGTAGAGGAATTCTATCAGAGAAGAATCGAAAATACTAAAGTAACTTACGAATAGGAGTAGTACAATTGAACCAAGAACCTTCAACACCACCCATTTTATTCCTCGGTTCTATCATTATATGATACGTTGTATTCGATCGAAGACTTGGCAAATCTGCGAATGCTTCATCCCTGCAACACTATGAACTTAATGAGAATACCAATTCCCGTCAAGAATAATTCATTAAAGAGGTTATTAGTTACATTTGTTTTTTCATTAGTCATCAGGTAATTTGAAGATCATGAATGAATGCAATGCAATATGATGGAAATCCGTGGAACTATGCCACTGCTTTTTTTTTTTTTTTTTTTTTAAAGTATATAACGTAAGTTCTCCAATTTTTATTATTAAATATAAAAATACTACACACATCATGCGAATATAAATCAAGATACGATGAACTCACGTAATAACCAATCTGTCATCTTCAGGAAAAATACTATCACTCAAAGTATAATGCACAACGAATTCATCCGCACTCTGATCGTCTATCGGCCAATCCCATGTTACACGCATTGCATCGCCAAATTCGTAGGATGGTTCACAACGACACTCTTTTCCTTCTTTTGAAAAGCATCATATAATCACATTATATTTTATTATGAAGAGCATATAAAGAGCAAAAGATACAAACGGATAAATTTCAAAGAACAGTCAATAACAAACCTATGAATATAGCTTAGATATCAGTATAATTTTGCATCGAAGAAAATAATAAGCTGTAACGTATGGCTTTAGTGTCAAATCGAGTGTATATAAAATGCCTTTTAATTAAGCCTATTACTTACTGTCATTTACAAACTCATTACTGGAAAACAATTAGCTTACCATGGCATAATACCGCTCTCGGTAGACCACTATCACTTGAAATATCATCAAATATATCAGCGAACACTGCCGGTGGTAAACGATATATGCGGCAAAAGTCAGGACCATAAAAAAGACCATCATAAAGACGACTACAAAACTGATACGTTCGTGACTGAAACTTTTTAAACGAGGTCAATTATGAAGTTAAAAGAGAGAAATAAAATATCCAGAAAAAAAATCATTAATGCTTTGATGTTAATTAATCTGCGGGAATCTAATAAAAGTTATTACACTAAAAAATACATTTGAATACTGTATAGTTCCGCCTGAAATTGTTTTCAAGGAATATGTTAAATACCAAAATGAGTTTCTTATTTCCTTCTCTAATTATTTTATCTTTATTATAATAATTAAATCCATCCCATGAGTATTTGTTATGCTCTAACTGTAACAACATTAGTTAGAAATGCAACACTTCACACCTTTGATTCAAACTCAAGGCATAAAAGATTTCGAATTAAGTAATAACATGTATAATAAAAAAAAAAAAAAAAAAAGGAAAAACTGAATGCTTACCGCATCAAATTTCCCCGTCAGATTCATGACCCCATTGATGAATAATCCTTCTTCTGCTTTTTCCCTCAATGATGATATATCAGAACGAGCATAACGGATAAGTACTGCTTGATTTTCTGGATCTTGTGAAGTGAAATTTGTAGTTTTTCGCGTTTCATCCCAGTGAATGATAATTGATGTGCCCTTCTGAAAAAACCTGAATTAATAAGGAGAAAAAGTGCCTTAATTTCAGCAGTTTAAAATACCAAAAAAAAAAAAAAAAAAAATCCACTCCACTATTTCATGAGGCAGGAAAGATTTTAAAACGGAAAGAATTTGATCAAACCAGAAAAATAATTTGTTTCTTTTTTTCGACCGAATAGTTCCCAACTTAAAAAAAAACTTCGAATATGCATTAGCACTGGAGAATTTGATCGGATCAGCTATAAAAAAAATATAAGGAAGATTATAACCTGTTCAATACTAATCGGTAGCGACCCAATATTAGGACGGAAATTTTTATTCATAGATTCTACCATATGGCCAATGAAAGTAAAATTGGAATTTGATTTCAAGTATATATCAGATGGAATACCACGGCGTGTTACTGGGATAACTCGGAAACGGTACACCACTTCTGATTTTATATCTATAAAATTCTTGTTCAACAAAAATATTCCTCAGAACCTCCAAAAATGAAAGAGTCTGAATGATGCTTCCTTCTTATTTATGAAAATTAATGAATTAGATATCAGATACTTGATAAAATTTTCTTAATAAAATTTGTAATGAAACTATTACATTCCTTTTTGTAGCATTCAATCAGTCGAACAGTAAAACAATCCAAAATTCTCTTTTACTTGATTTTTTATGCTAACGACATGATTTATCATCAATTTGATACTACGATATCATCTTAAGAATGAGAATCTTGTAATTAGTCAGCTGTGTATTAATTTGTCAATTTAACAAAAGTTAAATATAGAATTATTATTTCCCTCTTGATCGAATGCTGTTTTATTTCAATTTGACTATTTTAACATGAATCGCTCGAAAAGATTTCAGATCATAGCAAGGCACATGTATTTTCATCCTAATTTTCTTCTAAAATATGCAAATATTGACAGATATATTCGACTCGTTCATAATTATCAAGTTTAATTGATATCATTAATGTGAAATTTTATTAGCTATTGAAATCCAAGCTCATAAAATTGATTGTCAAAATCAAATACCGTTTAAAAGATAAGTTGTTGAGTTCGGCAAAATATCACTTCTTTTTATTTCACGAAAGGATCCAGAATCCTTGTAGTATTCGATGATATACCTGAAGTTTATATATCTTTCGAAAATATAAGATCTACAGCTTTTACCTTGTGCTCATTACGAATGCCTCCGGAACATGATGCAAGGTGCGCTTTCCATAAAATTTTTTTTAATGAAATTGAGAAATTTCTTGACGATTATTAAAAATATATTATGATATTCATATATGTATTGGTCACTTTTGTATAAAGCCGTTTGCAACATCAATTGATGGGTGCTCCCATGAAATTTCCAATGTTTCTTCACTCGATCTGCTTAAGATAAGTTCCATAGCTTTTTGTGCTACTAAAAATGAAATAGTTATATAATGATATTTGATGCAAATACACTTATTTCATAGATTTTTCATAAGAAAACCGTAGTGTGTAACTGGCAAAATGAATTTATAAAATTTCAAATTTACAACAATATTCCCAAGACAAAATCGATGGGCTATGATTTCTATAAAAACATATTCTTGAAAATATTGATCCTTATAAAAATGATGATATTTTATATGTTATGACATGATCAAATTTTCAATTTCTGGTTCAGATCTCCTACTGGTGGCTCTTTTATAAGACTGCATAAATATGCAGGATTAAATGCGTGACTATTCCTTCAATTTTATGAAGCATACCTCCGTCCCAGGATAGAGCTGTCACATGTTCCGAAAGCGGTGTAATTTTTCCAACTGCATCCGTTTTGAAAAGTGACATTTGGAAGGTATAATTTCGTCGAGGGAAAAATATATAATTCGATGAGCAACATTTAGCAACACACCAATTATCAGGTGTACAATGAGCATTACGCAACGGCACATTATTTGCACTGCCACCTGAAATCGGATGGCTTCATTCTTATTTATGAAACTGATTTATCATTTATAACCAACATCAGTAGTTACTTTTCTGACTTATCACCAACAATATAGCAATTTTTTGCCTATGGGGGTCAAAGTTTTCCCAATAGCAATTCTTAGCGTATGAAAGTTAAATTTTTTCCAACATAAAACACATGACACCGATGAATTGAAATAGTGCATGATGGTTGAAGTCGCAGTATTAAAAAAATTCCGAAAAATCCACCGACAAAAAATCAAGACATTAAAGCATCCCTTATAGATCTTCTTCAAATTAAAAAATACTCGCCATCTGATAAATAGTAGTTCAATAAAAACATCACATGATCAGCCTCCAGATAATCCATTGTTTGTGGTAAACGCCATTTTAGATTGAACTGTGCACTGAAAACACAAACTTCTTTTTAAAAAATCTTAATCCGAAGGAATAACACAGAACTTCATTAAACAGCATAACGATCTTGTGTTAGATGTCGCAGAAAAGAACCGTTACTATCAGTTATAATTTACGAATTAACATTTGATCTTACTCATTATTAGCAATGCCTTTTTTCCTTTTTTATGTTCGCTGAACCTTACTGTAAATTTCATTTTGATCAAAAAGATGATCTTTTTTTTGATCAAATTTTTTGTTCGAAACATAAAATTAAAAATGACGAAATCATGTTAGAAGGATATCAAAGCATTCGATTTAAGAGATGTAATAACCAAAATCCTACTTAGCATGATCGACGGTAACTTCGAGATTTGTTATCACCGACTCAATTTCAGCCTCAATAACTAAACCGATGAATATACTTCGTTCACCAACAGCATTACTTGCAATGCACTGATATAATCCCTGAAATCATGAAAAAATAATAGATGATAAAAACAGTGATTAGAAAGAATTTATGAAAAACAAATTTTACTTGATCAGTTTGCTGCACATTTGAAAGAAGCAAGTCTTTGGTGAATCCAACCATACTTATACCCATTTCATTGACAGCAATTTCTGATACGAAGCCTTCCACAGGTAGTAACTAAATGAAAACTGATTAGATTTTTCTAAAGATTTAGAACACAAGTTTAATGATTTAATTCGATATGATAAATTTTCGTTCCTTCAATTCATGCGTTTTTCCTGAATGTTTCCTTATCACTATGGTATAATGATTATACCTCTTAATCGTCCCAGTACAATCAGTAAATTATCCTTCAATATAATTATATGCATAATATATCTATAGTAATTCTTCCAGCAATATCTTGGAATTTATTATAAATATTACAACTTCAAAGCGAAATATATAGTGCTAGCTTTTAATCCTTTAGACATATTTTTATATTTTCGTATAATTTCGGCAGAAAGAATTTTTTAAATGTGGATGATACAATCTCTCTTTGTCTCATAAAATGGTGCATATATCAAATCAATTCCATAAAGCTCTCTTTCGATTTATCTCTTAGACTAAATGATCAAAAGAGTTTTCTTTGAAAACTCATTCAAAGAAGTTCAGAGAAGTATTATGTGCTTCCGACTCTGTAACATGACATGTGTTAATTTTCTCAGATTACAAGGCTAGATATAGTACTCTTCTAAAGTTGCAAATTCTCTAAATTGTGGTGCAAATGGAAAAATGTATCAAATAATGTGTGAATCGATATATGCTACAATACATTATGTTTGCATATATTGTGATGTAATTTAAAGCAAAACGACCATCCTATTCGATGAAAAATATTTTTATTTACATCTTTGAAGTTCAACTTTTAACATAAGGTTAAGTTAGGTACATGGTTAGCTGTTCTCATTCTCTAATTTATGCTACTGCAATGCGATAATACAGTAAATTTTGCAGATGATGTTGCTATTCTATCATTCTTGTTCAGAATTACTGCCGGGTTCAAAATGCTGGGAAGAGGGTCGCCATGACATAATTTACATAAATTTAATCAAACAATATAAAATAGATGTTTCCGTCCATAAAGATGTCATTTCTTAATCAGGCAGAACTAAATCTGTTCTGTTCTATTATTTCTGTTTTGCACAATTCGCAGTTGTGGAAATTGTGCAGAAGTGCAACTGTTTCGCATAACTAAACAAAATGTGTATGCAGAAGAAAGAAATTCATGCAGGTGGTGATATTAACAAAGAAAAGAATAAGAAATCGGATCGGAAAAGTGACAATGAAAAAGAGTCGAAGAAAGCCGCAGGTGATAAAATTGAAGCTAATAAACAAAGCGAAAAAGACGGTACTGCAGGTAAAGAACGCAAAGGAAGACCGCATGTTTTCTTCGACATTAACATCGGTGGACAAGCTTCAGGACGCATTGTGATGGAATTATTCAACGATATAGTACCAAAAACAGCTGAAAATTTCCGATGTTTGTGCACCGGTGAAAAAGGAATGGGTAAACTTGGAAAGCCTCTCCATTACAAAGGTTGCAAATTTCATCGGGTCATTCCGGAATTTATGTGTCAAGGGGGTGATTTTACGAAAGGTGACGGAACTGGAGGTGAATCTATATATGGGGAAACTTTTCCCGATGAAAATTTCACCGAGAAACATACTGAGCCAGGGATTCTATCGATGGCAAATGCAGGTCCTAATACGAATGGTTCTCAGTTTTTTCTGTGTACCGTCAAAACAGAATGGTTAGATGGAAAACATGTGGTATTTGGGAAAGTTATCGAAGGAATGGAAGTAGTGAAGAAGATAGAAGCTGTAGGATCTGAAGATGGCAATACATCGCAGGAAGTAATAATTGCGAATTGCGGTGAATTATGAAAAAAACTTATCACCATTTTTCTGGTAGGAAAATCAAAATAACTTAGTCATTCACGAGAGGAACAATTTCGAGATTTTTCTCATTGTTATTAACTGATCAAAATATACTAAAATCTAATCGTAATATCCTGTTCGATTCCATCATTTTTCAAAAATTTATCAACAGCGAATTCTGAATCTTTTAGAAATTTTACAACCACATCATAATTCTCTAGTTCTGCGACTTTCGCTCCATTTTAGGAAAATCTCGCCATCCCAGTTTTTCTCATGAATAGCGAAAAACATAAATAACACTATGAGAATATAAAAAACACTTAAAAATCACGATTGAACATCCTTATGATGATTATGATGGGAGCATTTTATGCTCAGCAATCTTAAAAATAATCTATATTTTGCTTGAAAACTTGAGTAATTATGAAATCCAGCATCAAAATTCATAAAATAACTTGAAAAATACGAAAACAACCTTTGCTCTTCCAAATGGTATCACTTTTTTGCCATCTTTGTACCAGTTTATTTGAAATGACGTATCATGCGGTTCAACAGATCCCGAACAACGAAGTCGAATCGTTGTTCCAAGTGTTCCAGTGATTCGCCGCACCAGACGTTTGGCCAACAGTAATGGTGCTACTAAATTTGATATAGATTAACATCAAAATCATACTACATCCAAAAATTTTTTGAAAGAAAAAAAAAACGAAACTAATGAACTTAATTCCAAACTAGTTCATCCATTTCGAGAATACTCATCCTGGAATTACTGTCATTGAAATAGTTCTAAACTTCTCATAATTTAATATATTACATAGGACTGTAATGATAATATCGTCTAAGTTGCATTTTGTGCATATATGTGGATTAGGAAGGAAAAGATAACGAGTTCGTTTTTTTTATGGAAAAATTTATGTACATTTATCAAATAACCTTGAACTGTGATAAATGTCGAAATTGTTTTTTGAACTGTTTTCCCAGAGGTAACGCACGTATACTTGCCATTATCTTGAGTGTTGGCTGAACGAATTATTACTGCACTCTGTGTTTTCACATCATCTTTTTGATATTCTACAATGAAATCAAACAGTGAAAAGGACGAATAAATATACCATGCGGTGACTGAGAGTATCAAGCAATCTCAAAAACGCAAGTAGTTCAATCACATCACTTTTTTTTTTATCTCTCTTTGTGTATTCTTTTCAACATAAAAATTTGGACAAAACGTCCTTTTCTTTGAATGATCGAATTAAACAAATTGTAATGCAAAATATTAATTTAGTATCTTTCATATAAAAATTTGAATCATCTTGACTGATTTATACATACACACCTTCATTAAAAAATTCCTAAAATATTGATATCACCGTATAACTTTTTCAGGAGGCTCACTATTATTGCAATTACTATTAAATTAGTTCACCGAATGACTAGTTTATTTCCTAATTGCTTCTTAGACTTTCCAAATGTAGTAGATTGAACGCAACATACTACGGATAGGCTGTCCATATTCATTTACAACATGCCATGATGGAGTTGACTGCGGATCATCCGAAAGGCATTCCAGAATAACACTTTCACCGACAGGAATTAACGATTCTGACGGAAGGTCCGTTAACATCGCTGAACTTTTAGTTGAATTTTCATCTGAAATATGTCATGCATAGAAAACTAAACCCAACCAATCATCGCTTTACAATTTCTTTTTTTTTTCTTGAATTTCATATTTTGTAGGTTTTAAATACTGACAATAAAACTTTCAGCGCGTTCAGTACAAAGGAATCCTTAGATAGGAAATCCATTAAATAGTTTGAAGGCAGGAAATGCAAAAAAAAATCCAACCAATGTCCACGTCATCTTTCCTCTTCTCTCCCTTAACTCTTTGCTCCACGAAAAAAATAAAAAATTTATCAAGGACAAGCGTAACATAATCTACTTTCTACACAACTTATTGTGACTATGGCGAAAATTCCAATTCCACTAATCAGAAACAAATAAATATATAAATCTACAAACCCTTGCCAAAAGTGACATTTACGATTGCTACGTCACTAAATATCCTTCCACTACGGCATCGATAATGACCGCTATTATTCAGATCAGCTCCAATCAAATGCAATATTGACTGATGCTCAATAGTATATCTGTAAAAATAAGCATAAAAATATTGCAAAAATATTAGGAAAGAAATTAGATTTAAAATACAGAGAATAAGCAACTGTCACGAAAAAAATTTCATTTTGCAAAAAGAATGTTTCAAAATTGAATCTTTTCATAATTTAAGATCATTCTCTGCAATACTACACTAAGTGGCATGCCATCGACTGCTTAAATAACATTTCCAATTAAAGGGATGATAATATAAACTAGTGATAAGACAGAGAGGAAAATAAGTGATTAGTTTTACACCCGTTAATAAAAATACATCAATCACTCACATATGAACTTTGTCCTCTGTGCTTGCCTCAACTAGAATTTCCGTGTCATTTTGATACCAAATAATTGGTTCAAAAAGCGAACCACTCGTTGCACATTCCAATCGGAAAACCGAATCACGCGCTACTGTTAAACTGCAAAAAAAAAAAAAAAAAAAAAAAAAAAAAAAAAAAAAAAAAAAAAAAATGAAATTAGAGGAAGATTAATCACCACCGTTAACAGCAGCGAATCATTACACTAATGCAATATGCAAATTGTTATAAGATGATCAGTGATTGTTTAAAATGATCCAAATTGACAAGTAGCTGACCTTCTGCTGTACTCCTATTGCTAGATGAAACATTTTAGGTTTTGCATCGTAGATATATTAAATACAGCCTAATACAAGGAAGCGAAAATCGAAAATGAAACATTATAATCTTTTTTCTTATGAAAATTAATATATTATCATCAAGAAAATATAAACAGAATATGCAGCTAGTCCTATACTTTATTTTGCTTGGTAAGAGAGCCAGAGAATTAAGTAATGCTAAAAATAAACAGAATTGAAAATTATTTAGGAATTTCTAAAAAATGTCTCAATGTTGCTTGTGATTTTGAACGCTTCAATACCAATAATTACAATATAAGTAAATAAATTCAGAAATCATTAACATAACGAAAAAAAATTACTTTTTCGGATGAACGATAAAATGAACTGGTATGGCACGCTTCACGATGAATGCATTACTTAGAACTTTTCCCGGAGGCATTTCGGCTGAACGCTTTATCCGATTATTTGAAAGATAACTATCAAGAAGATCAGTCGATACAATTGCAACATCAGCTACACATCGATATAACCCCTAAGAAAGAAAAGAATTATGACATAGTTATTCAAAATAAATATTATTCTCATAAATAAATCTATAAATAAGTAATAAAATAATGAGAATTCTGTGGAAATACTTAACATTGCACACCATTATAAAATAATTTTATAATTTTTTGATATAATTCGTTTCCATAGTATAATGCATGGAAGCATTTCTTCAACAAAAGTTTTCCCGTTTAAATTTTATTTACCATTCATCACAAAATACATTTCCAGTAAAAAAGTTGAAAAACTGCGTAATTTTATAGCTCCGTTAGATGGAAACTTAGCCTTGCATTAAAAAATGGAAAGCAGACTAATAAATTCACAAACACTGCTACGAAGTACTCACTGAATTTTGGTCATCCAATATTAAAGTTGAATTAGCTGTAGTTACGAATTCATCATCTTTCCACCACATAACATCCATATCTTCACCTAATCCAAGTAAACTAGCCCGACATGTTACAGTTACTTCTTCCTGAGGTTGTAATTCAATTACAAATATTTGGGGCGATTCTGTCGTGAATAATTTGGTCTGGCTATTATGAATAACAATGAAAGTAAACAGCACGAATTGTCCGCTTTGATATTGCTGAGACTGATCATCTGCTATGCTAAAAAAAACAAGTTCATTCACGAAAAATTTTTCAAAATAAAATCCATATCTCAATCACATGGAATGTTCCAACAACAAACAATCAGGATAAAAAAAAAAGAAAAAAAAATCATACAGGATAGCCAGAAAGATGGACTGAATAGAAAGAATAGTTTCACGGTTTTTATGTAACTCTTTTTCAAATGTTCGAAATAAGTGAAATTTACTACTGCGAGATAGATTCTATTCAATTAATAGTAAACTCAAAAAAAAAAAAAAAAAAACATATGTATAAACGTACTCTTTCGCGTGTTTCCATTTGTTGAATGTGATTTCATTTCCTAATAATGTAGAATTTAAAATACTAGTACTAGTTATACTATTACTGCTGCTTCTATAGTCGCTGCTTCTCCTTAGTTGGGTTCGGGTAAACGCATCAGCGCTACGCTTCCAATTATGATACTGGACATAATTATCAATTATCAGTGGATATCCATCTCTACCTATAATAAATATAGCGTTAACTATTTTGTTAAATAAATAAAGACCTCGCACATAAGTTCGCAAATAAACAGGTTAAATCAAAATCGAAAAAAGCTGCGAAAATTTTTGTGAATTATAAGAAATCATAAAATTGGAAGTATTCAGAAAGAAACTTGATCCACATTCTTTGTACTTTAAGTTCACATATAATCATTAAAAAATGAAGAATCAACAGAAGCTCATAGTAGTACTGTAAAATAAACCGCAAATATATCTTACCTTTATCCAATAATGTTGCTCCAAGAGGTAAAATTATGATTTCGAGTTGTAGAAGAATGGAAAATATCACAAAAGAGAACGAGCAGCCACGTTTACAGTTCAACAATCCTGATTTTAAAACATACTGCTGAACTAATTCTTCCCTGAAAAATATTTTCTCCATCCTTGTTTACAATACAAGTTTAACCAAATATTTGCTAAGCTCACCTGTAACTGTATCATACCAAGTATTAAATTCTTGACCAGTAAAAAAGGCATAATCAAAGATGCTATTCAGAGAAAACCAGTTTTTTTCCTCATTATCTACAAATTTTGGGACTAACAGACAAAAAAAAAAAGACATAAAAAAATAACGAGTGCTTTGCAGCTGAACAGTAATTGATTAACAACTGAATTATTTAAGCCTTTTATAGCTTCCATACATTATTCATATCGAAGGGCAATAAATTTCATTTACCATTTATTACAAAACACATTTCTAGCCATACGTGCTTAAAAAACTGAAAAATAAAAGAGAGAAAAAAAAGAAAAAAAAAACCTTTCGAAATTCGCGACATCTATACTAGCCGCTGGACGAGGTAAGGATGGTTCACTGAAAGGGACCATCGATATTTGTGGCTTCCGAGCATCACCAACATTGAGAAGCAGCGACCTTCTGAAACAGATTACTGCTAACACTAATTTATGCAAACTATCTGATGAACTTTACAATTATGTAAATATTTTCAATATTTAAAAATCTCGACATAGCTAATAAATAATCAAAATTCATAACTTGTGATTATAAACTGATGTATTCACATGTGGAATCATATAAACAGAGGAAAGATATCAGCTATAAAAAAAGATTGGCCAAAAAGAAGATTCATTTATCTAGTTAATAAAGCACATGTAATATTTCTAAGTCTCATGTGCACCGATTTCGGCGTGCTAAATGTAAATTAGTGCATTTGATAAGAAAACTTACACAAAGTGATGTTTGTCATTTAAATTTATTTTTAACAAATTATTATTTCTGTTTTTCCCATCACCTTTGAAAATGCCAAAAATTTCCACACATTTCATACAAAATAGGAAAAAACAGGACTTATGATTGAAACTCGATGATGACTAATCATCAAAATTCAATGATGACTAACCCATTTTTAAAAAACAATGAAGATTAGTCAGTGCTAATTAATTATCCTGAAATATTCTGGTAAAAAAGAAAAAGTACAAACCTAAAAGCCTCAAAACGAGACCTGTCTTTCTTCCTTTTAGCAAACAACACAGCCGATTTTTTCAGATTTTTGTATATTAATAAATAAGTCACTTTGGTCTTTACAAGTCCTCTGCCACGTTCACTTCGCGTATTCCGTATTCTTCTATCGATCAATTCTTGATCTAAAATTTACTACCAAGAATGAATAGTATTATGAATACATAACTTTCAAGACGACTACAAGATAGCAATATTTAATTTCGGCAATGAAATATTCCAACAGAAAAAAAAAAAAGGGCTTGCAAATCAAATAAAAATTATCACGTCATTTGCGTCATCTTACATCCATTATCTGCTAACATCTTCATGATTAATAGTAAAAAATAATAAAAATACTCTTAAAATATTCCATTTAATCGTATTTCTGGATTTTACAGCCTTTGATATGACTAATTAATTGGAGATATTTGAATAGTAAACAAAGAAAAACTTTTTCTGACTGAAAATTTTTGAACATCTCTACAGATACCAAGATTTCATTAAAATTTTCCAAGTTAATCCTTTTCTTTTTCAAGCTTTTCCGAATGTACTAATTATAATCATAACTGAATGCGCCGATCGCGAGACTCACAAATGTTTTAGATCAAAATTTCAAAACTACATCGCATAAATTCTTGCTTAAAATTTGAGCTAATATTTATCATAATTTCTCAATTAGCAGAAAGTTGTCTTTTAATAATTACTGTTTGTTATTACACTTCCTATCTTGCTCATTTCCAAATTTCTTCTTTTCCTCCTAAATTCTTGAACATGAATATTTCGCGCAAAATACATGTAAAAAAATTGATTACTCTTATTATTATTATATAAAAGAAAAAAACGCAAAATGTAATAAAAGAGAAAAAAGATAGTCTCGAGACAAGAAAGTAAAGTAGAAAAAAAAAAACTTTGCAACATCCTATATGCAAATATAATAATATTACTGTAGCCAATTGTTATGTATCAGCATATTCAGGAAAAAAAAATCAAACAAAAAAATTATGAATCAGCCAAACAATTGTTTTAATTTCTTTTTTCTTTTCTTTATGACTGAAAATTATCGAGAAATTCTTGTTTATTTGAACAAACAAAAAATAGCATGAACCGAACTTCGATGTCTTAATCACTTACATCCCATCTCATCCTCAGTTTTACATTCTAAATATTCAACCAATTCGAAAGAAAAAAAAAAAACGGATAAAACTATTCAGGAAATATTATTTTATCATTACAATAAAATAAGAAAGAAATATTCAGAAATCTTGTCTTTCTGATTATAAAAATAGTTCTATTCTTTTTGTTGAAATTCGGAAAAAAAAAAAAAAAAAAAAGAAAAATCCATTTTAACCGATGATGAAACAAATAAACTGACCCAAATTTTCGACACAAATTTGTTGCATACAATTTGAAGATGACGTATGAATGTGACACATATATATGATACATATTGGAATGCATCATTTTTAAAAATATTGCAAATACGATGATACATAACATTCATAACATACTTTTGTTCTGATTGTTATCTTAATTTATTTCAGATTACCTAAGATTATTCAACACATCACGCATATCTTTTTTTTTTTTTTAATTAGAATTACCAAATATAAAAACTACGTCACGTTTAACACGACGTTTTGAGTTTATCCAAACAATCTATCAGAATAATATAAATAAAACAAAATAACTATAAAAAGTAGATATGAAAGAAAATGAAATAAATCTAACTGAAACTAAAAAGAATGATAACTTTAATGATAACCTTCCCTGTATTATAATGAAAAATTATTAAAAAAGATTGAAAGTAACAAATGAGAAAATCTTGCAACATAACTTGGCTTTTTTTTCTATAAACTTGAAAAATACCGCTTTTTGGGGGGATAGGAAAACATAAAAATAAATATTGTTCACTTATGAAAGATTACTGATACGAAAACAATAAATTTGCGAGAAGAAACGAAGAGATGAAAATAGATCACAGAAGACAATGGCGACGATAATTACCATCATCCTGTCATCATTATTAATTTTTACCAATAATTAATCACTATTATCATTGTCATCATCATAGCCAACATCATCATCATCATTACTATTATTTGGTCATCATTAATAATAAATCATAAGTCAGAAAAAAAAAAAATCCATTATATCATATTATAATCATCATTAATATTACTAATAATTCACCATCAATCATAAATGTCATCATCACCGTCACAGTCATTATCAATGCCATTATTTCATCATTATTATCAACAAAATCAAAGGTCAAAAAAAAAAAAAAAAAAAAAATTAAGAATGTATTACAACAATGAAAAATATAATGATTGTTGCAAGCTTTTCGACAAACAATCTATGACTACAGTTTGTAATACCTCACTTCGTTTTCATTTATGCCCTGATCTTGTCTCCCAATGTTTTACATCCCATTTTCTACAATTTCCTCCATTCTTCTCTACCTTTCTACTATTACTCCTCCTCCTCCTCCTCCTTTTACTGTCATTCATCATCATCATCATCACTATCATCATTATCATAAATATTTCATTCTTCGTTGTACACAACATTTTTCAACTTTTTCGAAACATATACAAACAATGATGATGAAATGAATGACCGACCATATGTAACGTAACGACTACAGTAAATGATGGTAACGGCGACAAATGACAACAACGATGATATGAGAATGTCAAATTCTTTACAGTTGTGCGTCATTCTCATTCATTCAATGTACCATAATCAACCAATTAACCAAATTAATTAAACATATCATCACCACTATTACTATCGACAATTAATTAACAATAACAAACTCAAACATATGCTATTTCATTTTTTTTAAAAAAAAAAAAGATGAAATTTTTGAAATAGTCTTAGAGAGAAGAACAAAATCTCAAACCAAAGAGTCACAAAATTATAAAAACCAATTAGAGGAATGAATGAATGAAACGGAATACAAAAGATATGACAAGAAGGCAAGGACAATATATGAAACAAATTTGTAGTATTATGTATGTGTGTGTCTGTGTATGTGGTATGTGTGCATGTGTGTGTGTATGTGTGTACCAAATGATGACTGTCACTACTGGTTGTCTCCTCAAATGATTATAAGGCTGTTTGTGTTGATGATGATTTGATAGATCAAATCGATGAAATGGCATCAATTTTTTGAGAAAAGGACGACAAATTTTTGTAGGCATAATATATGTCATGTCTTCTTACCTTCTTCTGTCTTCAATACCAACAACCGACTTATCTTTTTAGTTTTTGAAATATAACTCAAAAAAAAAAGAGGGCAGTTCAATGACAAATAAACATACATACACATACACATACTATAGCGTAAAGTAATAGATGATAATAATGATAATGCCTATTAAACATGAAAAAAAAAAAAAAAAAAAAAAACATGACCCTATTAAACTTAACTATCATCAACAATGAAATGGAAATTTAAATAAAATCAGAAAATTAATATGATCGGAAAAGGTATTTGCAAAAACTAACAATGAACAAATGAAACAAAGGGGATTTAATTAGTCAAAAATATTTAATTAATCAGAAAAAAATTTTTTCTCATTTTTATTTCCTAATCTTAAACAGTTCATAAATATAAATATGAAAGAAACAAAAAATTAATACCATTTCCATTATCATGTTTTTCTTTTTTCGAATTTCTTTTATATTTTTCATATATTCATATATATTTTAACATACAATCAACAATTCGATTTATAAAATCAAGTACAAGTTTATTATATATTATTACAAATTATATTATCCCTATGAAAATTTTTATTGATGATTTAAATCATTATTAAAAATATGAGTAGGCAAATGCTTGCCGCTTCTACAGTAACTGAGTTTAATATACCTGATCGTTCAGGAATATCAAGTTGTTGATATTTTGCTACCATCAATTTATAATTAATTAAAAGTCCATAAATGGAATATAATCGAATAAAAAGACAATAAAAGGTATCTTGAAAAAAAAAAAAGCCTTTTATATCTATTTTTCTCGTACAAAGATGTAATAGTATAAATTCTTACTGTTAACAATAGTGCATTTATTTGATTTAATAATGCATTTACCTAAATTCATTTTCTCTAAACAATATATTACAATTTTGTTTTGTTTAGACAATAACATCCTATATCAACAATCATAAAAATCAAAACAACTATTAAACTTATTTCTTCAATTCTCCACGATTCTTTCACATATATTTAAATATATCAGTCTATTTACTCTTATCATTCATCTCTCTCTTTCTTTCTAACCGCATAATTATCTCTTCATCTTTGGGATTTAATAATATTAGACAAATAAATATTATTTTATAACAATAATAGTAATCAATAATTAATAATGATAATAGTAATAATAATAGATGATAAATAATAAATAATAATAATAATATCAATAATAATAATAACAATAACAATAATAATGGTAATAATAATGATAATAACAAAAATAACAAGAATATATAATAATAAGATAAATAACAACAATAATAATAAAATGAATAACAACAAAAACAATAATAATATGAATAACACAACAATGATAACAACAAAAATTATCGAACCCAAATGAGAAATATGATCAATTTATCGCGATAAATATACACAAGACATTCGGACGAACGATGACTCATTCATTGGTAGTATATTTTTAATGTTATTCAAGAAAAAAGGAAAGTTACTCAAGATTAAATTACACAAAATTTTCTTTCAATACTGATAATTTTGTCACTGTTTGCTTATCTTCGTCTTTTTCTTCGTTATTTCAGTGAAGAATTATTAATATTGTAAAAATAATTATACAATTAAAAAAAGATTTCGTTCCTGATAATCTCTTAATCGATTAACAATTTTTTGATCAAAAACAAGAATGTGTAATTTATTTGGAACGAAAAAAAAAGTGGCTTGATTGAATATATCATAATACAAAGTCTTTGAATGATCCTAAATTAGGAAAAACTTAAACAAAAAACAAAAAGGCAAAAATATGTAAAATTATTTGCGAAATTAAACAATGAAAAATATAAATATAAATTATAAACAACGAAATACTGATTAAAAGACAGCGACAAACAACAAAGTGGGTAAGAGAAATAAAAAAAAAAAAAAGAAAAAAAGGGAGAAAAAGGGATGAAATTTCAAAAACTTTCAATGATTTCCAATGTTTTTAGGCCATAATCCCACGGACAAAATAATCATTTTACTCTCCAATTTTTTGAAAAACGTGTTTTTCATAGCGTGTGATAAAATCATGAAATTTAATGTTAGTTTGAATAGTTCAAAATGATAATTACAGATTTTATAGAAATGTAAATTTCAAACATAACAAATCAGTCAAGAATTTTAAACTATGACCTTACAATATACAGACAGATATTCAAGATTAACGAAGTATGATTTCAAAATATTTCTCAAATTTTGATCCCTCAAACTATCAATTTAAATTATTACAAATTTTAAACATGACCAACTTAAATAGAAATCTGTCGTAAATTTTAATCATTCAAATCATCATCAAATTCAAACTTCAGGAATTACAATTTAATAGGCTCAAATTGTAGCCGTTTTCATTTCGTTTCATTTTGAAGAATTTCAAATTTGATACACCCATACACACACAAAAAAAAGAAAAACAATGCGAAAATGAAGACCACACTGAAAAAGATTTCAAATAAAATAAAAACACTTCGAAGAAAAAAAAAGTGCTTAATTATCAGTGTTTTCTTTTTTACGTAACTTTTGAAATAAACATAGAAGTTTTTCAAACACTGCATTTTTCTTAAATTTTTATATGAGAAAAAAAAAAAAAAAAAAAGAAAAAAAACTGCTTTTATCGAACTAACAACGAGCCCGTAACAAATCATTCACTTTTTTTTTTCATCGAAAAAGAATGTTTTTCAAAAACTCCAAACTAAGTCGAAAACGAGAAAAAAAAAAAAAAAAAGAAGAATCAAATTCGATAATACTGCCCGAAATAAAAAAAAAAAAAAAAAGTGAAATAATTGAAAAAAAAAAGAGTAAATCTTACTCAATATTAATCTTACACAGATGCTAAAATGATATTTCACAAGAATTAATTCATCAAAAAAAAGAGAAAAAAAAGAACTAATTTTATTTCTTCTTCAAAGGATAATTTTCATGCCTATCAATTTAATAATTAGCAAAAAGTATGATCAAATTTCACATACAAAATGAAACGAAAAAAAAATGATTGATTGTAGCTTCGATCAATGATTTACTTTGAATTTATCATTGAAGTAATAATGAAAAAAAAAGGAAAAAAAGTGATAAATGAAATGAAAACAAAAAAATTTTACTTTTTATAACAGGAAGAAAAAAAAAAAGAAATTAATGACACATTAATCTTTCTTTTCTTCCCTCATTAAAAGAATTTTTTTTTTTTCAAACTCTTCAAATATTTATTATAAGTGTTGCGAAAAGTATAGTTCATTTCTTCGTTTTCATAAACAGATATGAATAGATGATTTCACCATACGTCATTTCCTCTTTTTCACACAATTAAATTTATTGTTGTAAAGTAAGACAAAAAAAAAAAAAAAAGTAATGAAAACGTGAGAAAAAAGTTAATTATTCTTGATCTTCCTTTTTGAAATAATTTTTCCTTTTCACAACTAAACATTAATTGTTTTATTCCTTTCGAAAAGGTACCCTTGAGTTAACTTATAATTAATATGATATTTTCATATATCAATATTTACTTTTCCTAATTATTCAAAATATCAAACGAAATATTCATCATCATACATTCTTTTCTCTCTTAATAATAAATATCCCATAATGTATAAAAAAAAATCCATAATTATCACTTCATTTCTATTTTGATTAATCTATATTTTTTAAATATATCAATATTTGCCCTTTCTTATTATTCGGAATATTAATCGAAATAACCGGAAATACCCAGCATCATATATTCTTCTTTCTCTTCTACTGATAAAGATTCTTTATTTTTTAGTCAAGCTAAAACAAAAAAAAAAAAAAAAATAAATAAATAAATAAATAAATACATTCATTATCAATAGATAATTATATTTCACCTCATTTCACACACACACAAAAAAAAAGAGCTAACAATAATGATCACAATAATATTCTCATACAACTGACTAAAATAACTAATTAATCTTTTACATTTCCAATTTCAAATAGCAATTCAGTCAATTCTAAGACAAGTAAATAATGAATTATTCATCCACCTATTATTCATCACTTCGCTTCTCTATCAATCATATCATTCTTGTTAACTTTAAGCTTCCGGTAATAAATCCGGTTATCCATATCACACAACTTCCGGCCTTAAATCAATCACTCATCTGTTGTTTCATCTCAAACTTATCGCTCAACAAACTTTCCTCCCTCCTCCCCTCCCTCTCTTTTCTCCCTCATTTCCCCTATCCCGCTTCCCCCGCTCTCCCCGCCTTCGCCCGCTTCGCCTACCTAACATACACATACAACTCGCAACTGATCAAAATCAAATTCACTCCGTAGCCTAATACATTCAGATGTTCACATATACAATCACCCGCGTTCTCTCATCACATCTATGTATGTTGTCTGTGTGTATGTGAGTATGAGTGCACTATCATATAAACATATATGTGTTAGAAGAAAGAGAAGGAGGAAGACAAGAAGAGGAAGAGAAGAATGGAAAGTGCATAAGGCGTGAGAGTATTGGCATGAATTCAACATGCAGCGCAACGCAACACAACGAAATGCAACGTAAATGATAGAGAAGGCAGGATTGGAGAGAAATTTCGCATTATTCGATACATCGAAAAATGTTTCTCCTAACCTCCTACTGGTACTACAACTACTATTACTCGTGGGAGACATGCCAACCGTTCCTTTTTTCTTTCCCGTTCTCTAAAACTTTGGTGTAGCATAATGAGACAATAGCTAGCATTTATTCTCGTTATGTAACGATGACTGTATTCTATGCTGTAATTTGACCAATTATATGCATGCAACGTATGCACGTCGGCAGGCAGGCATGCGTATTGTAAATATATTACAAGTTGAAATATTTGCAGTGATATGCATGTAACTTGTGGGTACATACATGCGTGCATGCGCAAATACAATATTACAAATTAAAAGTGAAAATTTTATTAGTATGATAATACACAACAAATATAATGCAATATTAAATTACATGTATACACATTATAAATTCAATATTATTGTAATTATTATTACTGATATCATTATTATTCACTATTACTATCATTATTGTTACCATTATTACTATTATTATTATTATCACTGTTATTAATACTATCATTATTATCATCATTATTGCTATCAGTACGATTATTACTATTGATAAGAATCAAAGATTAATTTACAGTATTATATTAAATGATGAAAAATGATGCGGTCAAATTAATCCTAGTTTTTTTTTTCTTTTTTTTGTTGAAAAAATAGATCGAAATGGAAAAGAAAAAGCTAAATGGAAAGAAATTTTACAATAGCATCAAAGTTACGCAATATATCAAAAGTGTTATAATAATTTTTAAAAGAATGACGAATGAGAAAAAGCTAAATCAAATTTGTAATAGATCAAAAAATTTTGACAGCATTATTAATAAATTTCTTTTATTTGACTTTTTTTTTCCTCCATCTTTTGGAATCTTTTCTTTTTTCAATGAAAAATTTGTCTAGAACCAATTAATTTTTGTCATCTTTCATCATTTAAATTTAAATTCATATCTTCTTATTCAGGCGAATTGCATAATAACTTTCCTTTTTATCCTCATTAAGGCCTTATTCATATCTCCATAAAATTGCTAACAACATTATTTCTTTAGAAAAAAAAAAGAAAATCTTTCAAAAATTAAGCATTATCTGAATAAAAAAAAATGAGAGGGAAAGAGAGAGAGAAAAAAGAACATGACAATTACGGATAATCAAAGAAACTGATGAGAATTATCAGAGAAGATAAATTCCAGGGAATTCATATTATCATTTGATCATATGTTAGTTAAAACATAAATACGTAAAATATATTTCCTCTTCTTTCTTTATTAAACTAATAGCAGGATGAATATACATACTTATTCAATACACATTTAATGTCATAAGTTCATTTAAAAAAAAGTTTCAGAAAAAAAATTCCATTATGTCGTCCTCTCCCTTTCTCTCTTAACAATCTTATATAATAACAGTGATATAATCACTGAAAATATAACACTTTCTTTTTGTCCATTTTCTAATTAGCATAGTAAAGAATTTAAAATAAGTTATTATTTTGATAATGATAACTTATTTTAAATAATAATTAGTGGTAATGGTAATAAATAATAAGAAAAAGAAGGATGTTTCTTTGACTTCCACTTAATATTTATTCCCAAAATTTATATTATTAATGTTATATGCAAATGTATACACCAATCAAAAAGACAAAGTACGGGCTTCAGGGAATTTAATTACTCAGAATTTTAAAATTAAAATTCAATTACCCGAAATTTATATTATTAAAGGTTGTGCAAATATATATACCAGTGGGAAAGGTAAAAGTTCGGACCTTAAGGGACTTGGTTAAGCCTTAAATAGCACTTAAATCATTTATGAAATGGTATCACACCTTTTATATTTTATGGAATAAATCAAAAGAGATGACGGACGTATGAGCGAGCAATCAAATAAAGATATTTCGGTGGGAAGAGGGATAGATAAATAGACAGATAAAAAAAGGGGAAGGAAAGAGAACAAGAGAGAGAGGATAGTGATGAAAAAAGAAATTGAAAAAAGAAGCTGTCAACAATTCAATTAAAACGAACTTTATAAAAACTTGGGGAGAAGGAATAAAACAAGTGGAGCTTAATTAGTGTAACCTGATTCATCTAATTATTTTGATTTCAATCTGTATGGTATCAAAATTCGGATATTATAATTACTCAGTACTAGCATAAATTAAAATTCTAAAAGAATGGGAAATAAAAACGGCTAATTAGTATGACCTGATTTGTCTAATTATTTAAAACACGTTTCTATGATAGCAAAAATATGGATATTATAATTATTGAGTATTAGCATGGTTAAATCACGTCAACTAGGCTATTTCATTATTCATCATTACATCATCTAAACCTATTTCATTATTCATGGATTAAAGTTTAAAAAAAAAAAAGATGCAAAAAATGGAAAAAACTAAGATTTAATACAACAACTAAGATTTAATTATTTAATTCATTTGATGACTTAAAACAGGATCTCTATGGTACCAAAAACTTGGATATTAATGATTATTGAATATCATCATAGAGTTAAACCTTTAGAAAAAATGGAAAAAAAGTGGCCGGATTGAAAGAAAAGTCCCGAATTTATAAAACATTCTAAACTAAATTTCATATCAAATTTCAACCATTTAAATATCCTTTCATTGTTTATTTACAATGCAATCGAGCAAATATATGATGAAATATCACGTCAACTGCGTCATATGACGAAATATCACGTCGACCACATCCCATCCAATCATTATGAAATACTAATTCTAGTTCACGTAAACCTACGTAATATTATTTAAACAAAATTCGTAAATGCATTTTAGCTGAGTGCTAGGAAAATGGAACATCCGGCCGGAACGCACAAAACGCTGGATGATTGATGAAAAAGATATTAGTAACGGATGGAGAGGGCAGACGAAAAGATGAAAAGAATTGCGAATATACCGAATAGACAGAGAAATAGATGTACAGGGCAGAGGATGGATGCATGCAGATAGATAGATAAAGAAAAAATAAAGATTATTAAATGAGAAGAGGAAAAGGTAAAAAGATACAATAAGGTAGATAAGATGACCTGAAGTTGTAGTAGTCATCATGCGAATTATCAGTTGACCTGAAATAGCGCTGCTATTTGGCATTTAAGTGTAAGTCGATTTGATCTTTGATCTAAGTGAATAATATTGAATGATTATTGATCTAAAACTATTATTTCTGATGGATAATTTTATAGGAAATATTATCAGCAATCAAAGCATTTGATGATGATAATTTCTGGCAAAATTCTGCCTTGAAAATGTTTAAAAATCAATCGATATATAAAAATGCCTATTCTCGAGATAGCGAATAATTATCGAATAATTAGTGAGGAGTGTAAAAATTGTAATAGATATGATAAATCAAATTAGGCTATCATTCATTTACCACAACAATATACTATATACCAAAATGGTTCATCATCATCATGACTGTAATGGTCAACTGTGCGTGCAATGACCAATTGATGACCATTTTACCATCAGAGGTCATTGATTTGACATCATAACAGAGGGCATTATTCATTTGGCATTGATACATGATTCTATTTGGTATCCATTTTGCATTTTGTTTATCACTAACGAACATATAACGATGATATTATTATGATATATATTGAAGATGAACTTTTAAATGAATTTAAATTTAATAAATTTCAATTGCCCGAGGGTAACAGAAGAAAGTTGAAATATAATTTTGCGGAAATGTTGCATATCTCAAACAGTTGTATAACGATGATAAATATACATATATAAACATATATACATATATATATATATATAAA